>PVKP010006009.1:0-85778 GCA_004027715.1 Plecturocebus donacophilus | reverse complement strand
CCTGTGTCCATGTGTTCTCATTGTTCAACACCCGCCTATGAGTGAGAACATGCGGTGTTTGATTTTGTGTTCTTGTGTCAGTTTGCTGAGAATGATGGTTTCCAGGTTCATCCATGTCCCTACAAAGGACACAAACTTGTCGTTTTTGATGGCTGCATAATATTCCATGGTGTATATGTGCCACATTTTCCCTGTCCAGTCTATCATCGATGGGCATTTGGGTTGGTTCCAGGTCTTTGCTATTGTAAACAGTGCCGCAATGAACATATGTGTGCATGTGTGTCTTTATAACAGAACAATTTATAATCCTTTGGATATATACCTAGTAATGGGATTGCTGGGTCAAATGGAATTTCTATTTCTTGGTCCTTGAGGAATCGCCACACTGTCTTCCACAATGGTTGAACTAATTTACACTCCCACCAACAGTGTAAAAGTGTTCCTATTTCTCCACATCCTCTCCAGCATCTATTGTCTCCCGATTTAAAAAAGGCATTTTCTTAAGTAAATATACAATATAAGATTTGATCACATGTAAGCATTGAGAGTTTAGTGAGTTTAAGACTCCAAATAAATGGCTATTTTTTTCTGTAAATGAAAATTGAATTATTAAATTATCATGCTGGTGTTAGGCATTCGTAATGGAAAGGGAAAAGAAAAGAAACCATCTATTTATTTTTCCCCTCAAGGCCATATTATATGTGAATGTTTCCTGCTTAATAGCTGCACCTGCTGGTAAGGACAAAGGATGCACTATAACTTGATTTTGTAAATAACTTATTGCAATAGGCCAAGATTTTGTGCCATACCTAATAGGCATGTTGCCTCCTTCTCCTTTGACTCCTTTCCTTTGTATACTATTTAAAAAGAAAAGGCTTGTACTGTTGTGTGTACTAGCTTAAATTTGTTTTCATTACTGCTTGAAATTATTTCGGTTGTCATCTCAACCATTGTCAGCCAACTGTTTGTTTTCAGAATTTACGGTGAGTTTGCTAAGTGAAGCTGTCAACCTGCTAAAATACACAGTCAACTTTATTATTTGCTGTGTTAAAGAAATGTAGTCATTCCCTTAGCAAATTTTGTTGAAGAATAACGGGAGCACAGTTTGGAAATGTACCAAAAACAAGGAATTAATTTCTGGTCAACCTAATTGTAGATGAGTTTTAAATACCATGTCAGGAGTAAAATTGAAAGCAGTTCTGTGATATGTGATATAGGAGGGGTTAGGGATAAAAAAAAAAATGAAAAAACACAGCCAGGCACAGTGGCTCACGCCTGTAATCCCAGCACTTTGGGAGGCCGAGGCGGGTGGATCAAAGGTCAGGAGTTTGAGACCAGCCTGGCCAAGGTGGTGAAACACCGTCTCTACTAAAAATACAAAAATTAGCTGGGCGTGGTGGCACGTGCCTGTAGTCCCATCCACTCAGGAGGCTGAGGCAGGAGAATCCCTTGAACCCGGGAAGCGGAGGTTGCAGTGAGCCGAGATCATGCCACTGCACTCCCGCCTGGTGACAGAGTGAGACTCCATCTCAAAATAAAATAAAATAATAAAAAATATATATACTTAGGAAAATATAAAATGCATGCTTTGTTTCTTAAATCACTGATAGAGTTGTGACCCAGAGCTTTGAGAGTATATTTTACATTCTTTTTTTTTAGACGGAGTCTTGCTGCGTCGCCAGGCTGGAGTGCAGTGGCAACCTCATCCTCCCGGGTTCAAGGGCTTCTCCTGCCTCAGCCTCCTGAGTAGCTGATATCAGCAGGCATGTGCCACCACGCCCAGCTGTTTTTTGGATTTTTAGTAGAGGGGGGTTTCACCATGTTAGCCAGGATGGTCTCAATCTCTTGACCTCGTGATTCACCCGCCTCAGGCTCCCAAAGTGCTGGGATTACAGGCTGGAGCCTTCTTCATATTTAAGACCATTATAATAATTATTTTGTGTGATTTTATTTTTCTGGTTCAAAAAATGAAAATGCTCTATCTAAACAAAGAAAAATAATTGTGAAAGCTAAGTTAACATCTCCTTTTTATTTCTTTTTCATTGATCCCTTAGTGGAGGGAGTTGGGGGATTGATAGGATCTATGGACAGAAAGTTGGTTAGAGGATGCAAGCTATGTCACCATGATGTGGATAAAAGGCAGTCACCACGCTCCTGCTGGCAGAAATACATGCCCAGGTACTCAGTATCCATTTAGTGAGGACTTAGTATGTATGTGTCACACTACCATGCATGCTTACGGGCACATTATGCATGTAAATGGATGTGTCAAGGAAAGAACAAGTCTTAAGAACCATTGCTCTATGACTCATTCTTTGCCTTTTGCTCACTTCCTAATAATTCATTTTGATTATCATAGCTAAATCTATAATATAATGATTTTCATGGGACTCAGGCACTTTTGTCTTCATGGGCCCCTTCTTTCATGGAAAAAAATATTAAGTTATATTTTACAATTGCATTGGTATAAAGACTAATGTATTAATATTATATAGCAAAACCTGTTTTGACTTAAAGTTCTTTTTTTGTTCTTTTAATTAAAAAGAAATTAACATGTGTTTATGGACCAATAAAAGTATTGTGAGGCCTAAGCACTTATGCCTACTATGCCTAAAGTGTAAGTTGATCCCTGTGGATTAAATGCAACTGATTGCCAAATCTACACTTCTTACCTTGACCTCTTGCTTAAACCCTAAATTGAGAACTGCCCTTAGAAACATACCATTTACTTATGTTACCATTACTTTAGATTATCAAAACCAAATTCAACATTATCCCTTAACTAGCTCTTCTTCCAACTTGTATATTTCTATCAGTGGTCTCATCTTTTCCCCATTCTTTCAAACAGAGAAGCGCAGGAGTGATCGTGACTCTCTGCTTTTTCCTCATATTTTATGTTGAGAGTTCAATTTGATTGAACTATCATTTCTTCCCTCTGCATATGGTCCCCAGCCCCGCCTTTTCCAACAGATTCAAAATTTCCCTTATGAACTGAGCTCAATGTTTCCAAAGAGTTTTCTAAACCCTCTCCTCTTCCAGTTTTTCTGCATACTAATGCCAGATTAATTTTCCTAAGGTATTTATCATGGGATCATTTTTCTGTGCAAGAAACTCTAGTGTAAATAATATAAAAGCTAAATATTTCTAATTTATGCCCTCTAATAACCTGACCTTCTCAATTTAGTCCTCTCAGCTCCCCACATAAATTCTTCAGTGGACTGTGGTACACTCCTCACCATCCCTTGCAAAAGTTGTATTTAGCTCCACCTTTTCTCCTTAACTTGAGCTGTTTCCTCCCCTCATTCACCATCAGAAACTTCTCCACAGTTCCAGATCCAGATTTGGTCCTATGCTCTCCAGAGGATCATCTCTGACTGCTCCAGGCAATATGATCCCATCTCTCTTTAACGCCAGCACATTTTCAATGTATACTATTACTACTCACATTAACCCCTTCTTATTTCATTTTATGTTTCTATAACAGAACAACACAAAGTGGGTAATTTATAACGAACAGAAATTTGTTTGGATCAAAATTCTGGGGGCTTGGAAGTCCAAGACTGAGAAACAGCAACTGGTGAGGGCCCTGTTGCTACATCATAACATGGCAGAAGGCACCACGTGTACAAGAGAAAACAAGAGAGGGCAAGAGGAGGCCCGACTGGCTTTTATAACAAACCCACTCCCCTGATAATAAACTCAAACTTATGATACCAGCATTAAGCCATTCCTGAGAACAGAGCGCTCATGTGGGTCATGAGACCTAAACACCTCCCATTAGACCCTGCCTCTTAATACTATTGCATTGGGGATTAAGTTTCCAACACTTGAACTTAGGGGGACACATGTAAACCACAGCATTTCACCCCTGGCCTCCAAAACTCATGTTCTTCTCACACTCGAAATGCACTCACTACATACAAATTGCCTCAAACTCTTATCTATCTGCTTATTTATTTATTTGCTTTTGAGACGGAGTCTCGCTCTGTCATTGAGGCTGGAGTGCGTGATGCCATCTCAGCTCACTGCAACCTCCGCCTCCTGGGTTCAAGCGATTCTCCTGCTCAGCCTCCACAGTAGCTGAGATCACAGGTGCCCACCACCACTCCTGGCTAACTTTTGTACTTTTTTAAATAGAGACAGGGTTTCACCATGTTGGCCAGGATGCTCATGATCTCCTGACCTCATGATCCACCTGCCTCGGCCTCCCAAAGTACTGGGATTACAGACACGAGCCACACCGCACCTGGACCCCCAAACTTTTAATTCATTCCAGCTTCAACTGAAAAGTCCACAGTCCAGATTCCTATCTAAATCAGATGTGAGTAAGACTCAAGGCATAATTCATCCTGAGGAAAATTTACCTGCGGCTATGAGCCTGTGAAATTAAACAAGTTGTATACTTCCAAAAGACTATGGTGAGACATGCATAGAATAGACATTTCTGTTCCAAATGGGAGAAATAGGCAAGATGGACTAACTCACCCCCAGTAAGTTCAAAACTCAACAGAGAAAGCAAATTTAAGTTTTAAAGTTGGAGAATAATCTTCTTTGACTCAATGTCCCACATCCTGGGCACACTGGGATGAGGGTCAGGCTCCAAAACCCCAAGCAACCCTGCCTCTGAGTCTGTGCTGGTCTCAATCCTCCCAGCAGCTCTCATAACCTGGAGCCTCATGCCTGCAGCTTTCCCAGGCCGAAGCTGCATGCAAGTGGCCCTGCAGTTTTGGGGTGTTGGGTGCTGCTTCACTTCCATGCCTCACTGGCATTGCCCTAGTGGGGACTCTGATAGCCTTGCTTCTATGACTCTGCTGGGCATTCCTCTAGTGGAGGCTCTTTGTGGTGGTTCCACACTTGTGACTAGTCTTTGCCTGGTCCCCCAGGCTGTTCACACCATCTTTTGACATCTAGGTGGAAGCCACCATGACATCACAGCTGTTGCATTCTACATCCCTGCAGAATTAGCACTACATGGACACTGCCAAGGATTATGGCATGTATCTTCCAGAGCAGCAAGTTGAACCATAACTGGGCCTCTTGAGCAATAGCTGAGGTGGCTGAAGGTCCTGCCCCAGAATCAGAGAACAGAGTTACAAGGCACAGGGAAGTGAATACCGAGGTTCCAAGAGCATCTCTCTTGAAAACTTGCTCTCGAGGCCCTAGTTTGCCTTAAAGATCTCTAAAATGCCTTTGTAGACATTATCCCATTGTCTTCATGAATAGAACCTGGTTTCCTTCTATCCATATTAATCTCTTTAGCAAATGATCTCTTGGGCACACCCTTTGTGTTATCTCCCAGACATGCCTTTTTATTCTTTACATGGCCAGGCTGAGAGTTTTTCAAACTCTTCCATCCTCTACCTATCACCCTGTTCCAAAGCCCCTTGCACATTTTCAAGTATTTGTTATAACAACAGCCCTGCTTCTTGGTACTAATTTTCTGTCTTAGTTCATCTTGTGTTGCTATAACAGAATATCACAGATCAGGTAGTTTGTAATGAACATAAGTGTATATGGCTCACATTTTGGAGACTGGAATGTCAAAGACCAAGGGGCTACATGTGGCAAAGGCTTTTCTTAGTGTGTCATAACATGACGAAAGACATCACATTGATAAGAGACAGTGAGAGAAGGCAAAAGGGGGGTAAATATGCTTTCATAAAAACCCACTCCTGAGCTAATAAACTTATTCCAACAATAATGACATTAATCCATTCATGAGGGCAGAACCTTTATGACCTAAACACCTCCCAGTAGGCCCTACCTCTCAACACTGAGATCAAGCACTGAGGATCAAGTTTCTAACACATGAACTTTGGGAAACATATTCAAATCATAGCAAGCTCATTATTTTTATATCTACTCATTTCCCAAGTGGTATCTTCATCTTCTTTTTTTCTATTATATTTTTGTTACTACCTAGAATAGTACTAGAATATTAGTTTTTGTTACTGCCCAGGATGGTACTAGCTACAGTGATATAAAATTAAGATGTATTCATATATTGATTAAGTATTGTAAATTTAATTTTTGAAATAGTGACTCTGGAATTTTTGTAGCCTATTAACTTTCCGACTTTACTGAGGTATAACTGACAAATAAATCTTGTATATATTCAAGGTATTCGACTTGATGTTTTAATATATATACAGGCTGTGAGCTAATCACCACAATCGTGCTAATTAACACATCCATCACCTGCCTCAAGTCATTTCCTCCTCTTCCTCTCCCCCTCCTCTTCCCTCTTCTCCTCCTCTTCCTCCCGCTCCTCCTACTCCTTCTCATCTTCCTCCTTCTCCTTCTTCTTCTTCCTCTTCTTCTTCCTCTTCTTTTATTATTTCTTTTGTGTGTAGTGAGAACACCAGATTTACCCTCTTCGTAGATTTCGAGTATGCAATACAAAATTGTTAACTATCGTCAGCATCTTGTACTTAGCTCTCCAGAACTTAATTTGTTTGCAAACTGAAACTTTGTACCCTTTTACAAACATCTTCCAATTGTACCCTTCTGCTAGCCTCTGGCAATCACCATTCTACTCCCGACTTCTATAAGACTGTCCATTTTAGATTTCATGTGTAAGTGAAACAATGCAATATTTGTCTTTCTGTATCTGGCTTATTTCACTGAGCATAATATCTTCTAGGTTCATCCATTTTCGTACAAATGACAATATTTTCTTGAGGAAGTGCCACACTGTCTTCCCAATGGTTGAACTAGTTTACACTCCCACCAACAGTGTAAAAGTGTTCCTATTTGTCCACATCCTCTCCAGCATCTGTTGTCTTCAGGTTTTTTAATGGTCGCCATTCTAACTGGCGTGAGACGGTATCTCAGTGTGGCTTTGATTTGCATTTCTCTAATGACCAGTGATGATGAGCATTTTTTCATATGTTTGTTTGCCTCATAAATGTCTTCTTTTGAAAAGTGTCTGTTCATATATTTTGCCCACTTTTGAATGGGTTTGTTTGGTTTTTTTCATTGTAAATCTGTTTTAGTTCTTTGTAGATTCTGGATATAAGACCTTTGTCAGATGGGTAGATTGCAACAATTTTTTCCCACTCTGTGGGTTGCCAGTTCACTCTAATGACTGTTTCTTTTGCTGTGCAGAAGCTCTGGAGTTTAATTAGAACTCATTTGTCTATTTTGGCTTTTATTGCCAATGCTTTTGGTGTTTTAGTCATGAAGTCCTTGCCTACGCCTGTGTCCTGAATGGTTTTGCCTAGGTTTTCTTCTAGGTTTTATATGGTGTTAGGTCTTATGTTTAAGTCTTTAATCCATCTGGAGTTAATTTTAGTGTAAGGTGTCAGGTAGGGGTCCAGTTTCTGTTTTCTGCACATGCCTAGCCAGTTTCCCCAACACCATTTATTAAACAGGGAATCCTTTCCCCATTGCTTGTTTTTGTCAGGTTTGTCAAAGATCAGATGGTTGTAGATGTGTGGTGTTGCCTTCAAGGCCTCTGTTCTGTTCCATTGGTCTATATCTCTGTTTTGGTGCCAGCACCATCCTATTTTGATTACTGTGGCCTTGTAGTATAGTTTGAAGTCAGGCAGCATGATGCCCCCAGCTTTGTTCTTTTTGCTTAGAATTGTCTTGGCTATGAGGGCTCTCTTTTGGTTCCATATGAAGTTTAAGGTGTTTTTTTCCAGTTCTGTGAAGAGTTTCATAGGTAGCTTGATGGCGATAGCGTTGAATCTGTAAATTACTTTGGGAAGTATGACTAATTTCACAATATCGATTCTTTCTAACCATGAGCATGGAATGTTTTTCCATCTGTTTGCATCCTCTCTTATTTTGTTGAGCAGTGGTTTGTAGTTCTCCTTGAAGAGGTCCTTTACGTTGTATTCCTATATATGTTATTCTCTTTGTAGCAATTTTGAATGGCAGTTCGTTTTTGATTTGGCTGTGTTTTGGGTGTATAGGAATGCTTGTGATTTTTGCACATTGATTTTATATCCTGAGACTTTGCTGAAGTTGCTTATCAGGTTAAGGAGATTTGAGGCTGAGAGGATGGGGTCTTCTAAATATACAATCATGTCATCTGCAAATAGAGACAATTTGACTTCCTCCTTTCCTAATTGAATATGCTTTATTTCTTTTTGTTGCCTGATTGCTCCGGCTAGAACTTACAATACTATATTGAATAGGAGTGATAAGAGACGGCATCCTTGTCTAGTGCCAGATTTCAAAGGGAATGCTTCCAGTTTTTGCCCTTTCAATATGATATTGGCTGTGCATTTGTCATAAATAGCTTTTATTATTCTGAGATATGTTCCATCAATACCTAGTTTACTGAGAGTTTTTAGCATAAAGGATTGTTGAATTTTGTCAAAGGTCTTCTCTGCATCTATTGAGATAATCATGTGGTTTTTGTCTTTGGTTCTGTTTATGCAGTGATTACATTTATAGACTTGTGTATGTTGAACCAGCCTTGTATCCCCGGGATGAAGCCTGCTTAATCATGATGGATAAGCTTTTCGATGTGCTGTTGCAATCAGTTTGCCAGTGTTTTATTGAAGATTTTTGCGTCTATGTTCATCATGGATATTGGCCTGAAGTTTTCTTTTCTTGTTGAGTCTCTGCTGGGTTTTAGTATCAGGATGATGTTGGTCTCATAAAATGATTTGGGAAGGATTCCCTCATTTTGGATTGTTTTGGAATAGTTTCAGAAGGAGTGGTACCAGCTCCTCTTTGTATGTCTGGTAGAATTCGGCTGTGACCCCATCTGGACCTGGGCTTTTTTTTGTTGGTAGGCTATTAATTTCTGCCTCAACTTCAGCCCCTGTTATTGGTCTATTCAGGGTTTCGACTTCTTCCTGGTTTAGGCTTGGGAGGGTGCAAGTGTCCAGGATTGTATCCATTTCTTTCAGGTTTACTGGTTTATGTGCATAGAGTTCTTTGTAGTAAACTCTGGTGATGGTCTGCATTTCTGTGTAATCTGTGGTGATATCCCCTTTATCATTTTTTATTGCATCTATTTGATTCTTCCTTCTTTTCATTTTTATTAATCTGACTAGTGGTCTATTTTTTTGATCTTTTCAAAAAAGGATCCTTTTTTGAAGGATTTTTTGTCTCTGTCTCCGTCAGTTCTGTACTGATCTTAGTTATTTCTTGTCTTCTGCTAGCTTTTGAGGTTTTTGTGATCTTGCTCCTCTAGTCCTTTCAATTTTTATGATAGGGTGTCAATTTTAGATCTTTCTTTGCTTCTCATGTGGGCATTTATTGCTATAAATTTTCCTTTAGACAGTGCTTTAAATGTGTCCCATAGATTCTGGTACATTGTGTCTTCATTTTCATTGGCTTCGAAGAATATCTTTATTTCTGCCTTCATTTCATTGTTTACCAGTCAACATTCAAGAGCCAGTTGTTCACTTTCCATGAAGTTGTGCAGTTCTGAGTTAATTTCTTAATCCTGAGTTCTAATTTGATTGCTCTGTGGTCTGAGAGACCGTTTGTTATGATTTCCATTATTTGCATTTGCTGAGGAGTGATTTACTTCCAATAATGTGGTCAATTTTAGAGTATGTATGATGTGATACTGAGAAAAATGTATATTCTATGGATTTGTGGTGGAGAGTTCTTTAAATGTCTATTAGGTCCGCTTGGTCCAGATCTGAGTTCAAGTCCTGGATATCCTTGTTAATTTTCTGTCTCGTTGATCTGTCTAATATTGACAGTGGAGTGTTATAGTCTCCCATTATTATTATGTGGGAGTCTAAGTCTCCTTGTATA
Source organism: Plecturocebus donacophilus (assembly GCA_004027715.1). Classification (NCBI taxonomy): domain Eukaryota; kingdom Metazoa; phylum Chordata; class Mammalia; order Primates; family Pitheciidae; genus Plecturocebus; species Plecturocebus donacophilus. Next base: position 76,049 of record PVKP010006009.1, on the reverse strand, counting down.
TCATTAAGAATTTGCTTTATGTATCTGGGTGTTCCTGTATTGGGTTCATATATATTTAGGATTGTTAGCTCTTCTTGTTGCATTGATCCTTTTACTGTTATGTAATGCCCTTCATTATCTCTTTTGATCTTTGTTGGTTTAAAGTCTGTTTTATCAGAGAGTAGGATTGCAACTCTTGCTTTCTTTTGCTCTCCATTTGCTTGGTGAATCTTCCTCAATCCCTTTATTTTGAGCCTATGTGTATCCTTGCATGTGAGATGGGTTTCCTGGATATAGCACACTGATGGATTTTGACTTTTTATCCAATTTGCCAGTCTGTGTCTTTTGATTGGGGCATTTAGCCCCTTTACATTTAAGGTTAATATTGTTATGTGTGAATTTGATCTTGCCATTTTGATGCTAGCTGGTTGTTTTGCCCGTTAGTTGATGCATTCTCTTCATTATGTCAATGCTCTTTACTATTTGGTACATTTTTGGAGTGGCTGGTACTGGTTGTTCCTTTCTCTGTTTAGCACTTCTTTCAGGAGCTCTTGTAAGGCAGGCCTGGTGGTGACGAAATCTCTCAGCAATTGCTTGTTCATAAAGGATTTTATTTCTCCTTCACTTATGAAGCTTAGTTTGGCTGGATATGAAATTCTAGGTTGAAAGTTCTTTTCTTTAAGGATGTTGAATATTGGCCCCCACTCTCTTCTGGATTGTAGAGTTCCTGCTGAGAGATACACGGTGAGTCTGATGGGCTTCCCTTTGTGAGTAACCTGACTTTTCTCTCTGACTGCCCTTAGCATTTTTTCCTTCATTTCAACCCTGGTGAATCTGATGATTACGTGCCTTGTGGGTGCTATTCTTAAGGAATATCTTTGTAGTGTTCTCTGTATTTCCTGGACTTGATTATTGGCCTGCCTTGCTAGGTTGGGGAAGTTTTCTTGGATAATATCCTGAAGAGTATTTTCCAGCTTGGATTCATTCTCTCCGTCACATTCAGGTATACTTATCAAATGCACATTAGGTCTTTTCACATAATCCCATATTTCTTGGAGGCTTTGTTCATTTCTTTTCACTCTTTTTTCTCTTGACTTGCCTTCTCTTTTTATTTCATTGAGTTGATCTTCAATCTCTGATATCCTTTCTTCTTCTTGGTCGATTTGACTATTGAAATCTGTGTATGCTTCGCAAAGTTCTCATGTTGTGTTTCTCAGCTCCATCAATTCACTTATATTCTTCTCTAAGTTGTCCATTCTCGTTAGCATTTCATTAAATCTTCTTTCAAGGTTCTTAGTTTCTTTGCATTGGGTTAAAACATGTTCTTTTAGCTCAGAGAAGTTTGTTATTACCCACATTCTGAAGCCTGTTTCTGACAATTCCTCAGACTCATTCTCCATCTAGCCTTCTTCTCTTGCTTGTGAGTAGTTGTGATCCAGCGAGGAGGTAGCCTAGTCACAGTCTGCCAGCAGAGGTGTTGTTGAGCTTTGGAGGAGGAGAGGCGTTCTGGTTTTGGGTGTTTTCATCCTTTTTGCACTGGTTTCTTCCCATCTTTATGGATTTATCTACCTGTTGTCTTTGTAGTTGGTGACTTTCAGATGGGGTCTCTGAGTGGATGTCCTTTTTGTCCTTTTTGAAGTTATTTCTTTCTGTTTCTTAGTTTTCCTTCTTACAATCAGAGTCCCCTCCTGTAGGACTGCTGGAGGTCCACTCCAGACCCTGCTTGGCTGGGGATCACCTGCGGCAGCTGCAGAACAGTAAGGGTTGCTGCCAGTTTCTTCTTCTGTTATCTTTGTCCCAGAAGGATACCCACCAGATGTCAGCCTGAGCTCTCCTTTATGAGGTGTCTCTTTGGATATACAGGGGTCAGGGAGCTGCTTGAGGAGACAGTCTGTCCCTTATAGGAGCTCAAATGCTGAGCTGTGAGCTCCGTTGTTCCATTCTGGGAATGTACGTTTAAGTCTGCTACAGTGGAACTCATAATGACCTTTTTTCTCAGGTGATCTGTCCCGGGAAGGTGGGGCTTTATTTATAAGTTCCTGATGTGCTGCTGCCTTTTTTCAGAGATGCCCTGCCCAGCGAGGAGGTAGCCTAGTTACAGTCTGCCAGCAGAGGTGTTGTTGAGCTGGTGTGGGCTCTGCCCAGCTGCTGTGTGAACTTCCTTGTGGTTTTGTTTATAGAGGTATAGTTAGAACTGCCTCAGTAATGGCGGTCTGCCTCAGTAATGGTGGACTGTCTTGGTAATGGCGGACTGCCTCGGTAGTGGTGGACTGCCTTGGTAATGGCGAATGCCCTTCCTCCCACAGAGCTTGACCCTCCTGGGTCCAGCTGTGCTTGCTGTGAAACTCTCAATCCAGAGCGTATCAGATTGCTGGACTTTGTTGGGATGGAACTGACCAAGCCAGATCACCTGGCTACCTGTTTCAGCCCCCTTTTTTTCAATTGAATGAGCTACTCTGTCTCCCAGGCATTCCAGGTGCCAGTTGAAACAGCACCCAGATTTGTGTGTTTTTGTGCGGGGACTGGCTGAGCTGGCTGAAACAGCCATACTGGAGACTCGTGGCACTTTTCCACCCAGGAATCTCCTGGTCTGTGGGCAGTGAAATTTTGTTTGGAAATGCAGTGATCACTAACTGGGAACTGCAATCCAGAGCTGTTCCTATTCAGCCATCTTGGATCAGAGCATCCCCCTTAATTTTCTTTTTGGATAGTTTGTTATTTGTATATAGAAATGTCACTGATTTTTCATGCTGATTTTGTATTCTGAAAATGTACTCAATCGGTTTATTGGTTCCAACAGATTTTTGTTTTTGGGTTGTTGAGTCTTTAAGCTTTTCTGAATATTTGGTCATGTCATCTGCAGGAAAAGAAAATTTTACTCCTTTCTGATTCTGAATCCTTTTATTTCTTTTTCTTGTCTAATTGCTTTAATACTATGACTTCCAGTACTATGTTGCATAGAAGTGCCAATAGTGGGCATTCTTCATTTACACTGGATCTTAGAGAAAAATCCTTTAGTTATTTCCCATTTATTATAATGTTGGTATAATCTTTACATGTGGCCTTTAGTATAATATGTTCTTTTCATACCTATTTTGTTGAGAGTTTTTATGGGATGGATCAATGATCAAAAAAAGCAAATGGTTTTTTTGCATTTATTGAAATGAACATGTGGCTTTTATCTTTTATTCCATTAATGTGGTATATCACAGTTATCTATTTTTATATGGTGAGTCATCCTTGCATATCAGGAATAAATTCCACTAAGATATGTTGTGTAATCATTTTAATGTGCTGTTGAATTCAACTTGCTGCTATTTTACTGAAGATGTTTGCATCTATGTTCATTAAGAATACTGGTTTGTAATTTTGTGTGGATGTGATGTCTGTCTGGCTTTGGTATAAATGTAATGATGGCCTCCTAAAATGCATTTGGAAGTGTTACATCTTTTTCTATATTATGTAAGATCTTGAGAAAAATTGGTATCAACTCTTCTTTAAATGTTTGGTAGAATTCACCTGTGAAGCCATCTGGTCTTGGGCTTCTCTTTGTTGAGAGGTTTTTAATAACTGGTTCAATATCCTTAATTGTTATTGGTCTGTTCAGGCTTTTTATTTCTTCTTCTTTTTTTTTCTTTGGTAGGTTATATGCCTCTAAGAAATTATGCATTTCTTCTTGATTTTCAAGTTTGTCCAGTAGCCTATGAAATTACTATGTAAATTAAAAACAATTCTGTGAGCATTTATTGAATTTTTTCATCCAGATTTTATAAACATCCTTTTTAAAATCATCTGAATGATCTGTCTGTTAGTATCATATAAGAAGAAACAAGAGGTTTGTCAGTCGTGTGATAGAAAGTCAAATCAAACTACATTTTAAAAAACTCTGTTGCTTGACATTTAATCTTTTCACAAATATTTACTGAGCAGCTTTTATATGCCAGCCTGTTGCTATTATGCCAAGTACATAAAGATGCACAAGAAATCCCTTTCTATTATATGCACAAAGTTGATACTCTGGTGGACAGAGACACACAATACCAGATAGTACAAAGTTCTGTGAAGAAAATATAATAGGTGAGCTCATAAACTGTGAATAGGAAATATGGTAACTCATTTAGATTTTATGACCCGGTAAGTAAGTACCCTCTGTGTAGATGAAAACCCATATGAGATCTAAGTGACAAAAAGGATGTTGGGAATGAATCCATGTAACTATCTGGAGAGAAGATAGTATAGATCAAGGCAACCAAAAAGGCAGTCTCTGAGGCAGAAATAAGCTTGATAGAATATAGAATTAGACAGAAAGCCATTATAACTGAAGAATCATGAACAAGAAGGTTGGCCAGAGGGTCTAATATGTCACTGAGGTTCATCTCTCCCTTTCCATTTCTTGCCAGTGCCTGACTTCATATAGCTTTTTCTTCAGCCACACTTTCTCTCTGTTGCTACCAGATGGTCCCCAGCTGCTCCAGGATTATGTGGTTCCCACAGTTAAATCCCAGGGAGAGAGAAACTGTGTCTTTCCCAGCTTCTATGTCAACTCCCCTTAAAGACTTCTGTCAGATTGTGCTGGGACTGTGTGTGTATCCCTGGACCAATCACCTTGCTCCTTGAGTTGAGATATTCTACTTGAGATACTCTAATTGATCACTAAGCACTATGTGCCTACTGCTGTGTCAGGGAATGCAAATTCTTGATTGACAGCTCTACCAGAAACACGTACAGTGGGGAGAAATTGTTCCTAAAGGGAAAGAATGCAAGAGAACCAATGCCACTGCACATTTCTTAAAAATAATTTAATAACATCCAATGAACTCTGGGTTCAAGATTACAAATACAAAATAGAAGCTCAGTCTTCATAAATTTTCCATTTATATACCTTACGTTTCATTCAAGCTTTGGTAAATACTTGTCCCTCATGAAAATTTGAAAGTTGGCTATTATATTAATAATCCTGTTGTCTTTTCAGAAGAATAATAAATTAAGAGTTGTATAATTTATCTTCAGATTCTAATTATGTTAGTAGATCACACTGAAAGAGCTACTTATATTCCTATCTTCAAGTTTTCCAGTGCATAAAAAAATAACATGCCAACTATTTGTTGCACAAATGGTGGGTAAGAGCTCAGATTCTAACGGTAGACAGCACTGACTCACGCTTTGGTCTGCTTCTTTGTATCTTTGTGACCTTGGATGTCTCTGTACCTTAGTCCACTCATCATTAAAATAGGAGTAATAATAATACCTACCTCATAAAGTTTGTTGTAAAGATTAAATGAGCTAATAATATACATACAGAACTTAGAACAGTACCTACCACAGAATAACCCAACAAATATTAATTACCATTATAGTTATAGTAATTTGATTTGAAAAACCACTGGAAAATGCAATTTCATATAAAATGTAAGTTCCTGTTTTGCAGTGATTAATATTACAGAGTTCTAATGTTTTCCCACTTCTTATGATCTGCAGAAAGTGAATTTTGCTTCAGCTACAATATCCCAAATCATTATTGTGGTAAAAATACAACATGGAATAATATTTAGCTGGCTTGAAGTGTGTAAAGACAATTGCAACTGAGGGTCAAAACTAAAGTATGAATGGGAAGTTGAATAGTGCATTTATGTATTCATTTATTATTATTATTATTATTATTATTATTATTATTATTATTGAGACAGAGTCTTGCTCTGTCGCCCAGGCTGGAGTACAATGGTGCAATCTCGGCTCACTGCAACCTCTGCCTCCTGAGTTAGTGATTCTCCTGCCTCAGCCTCCCAAGTAGCTGGGATTACAGGCGCCCACCATCATGCCTGGCTAATTTTTGTATCTTTAATATAGACGCAGTTTCACATTGTTGACCAAGCTGTTCTTGAACTCCTGGCCTCAGGTGATCTACCAGCCTCGGCCTCCCAAAGTGCTGGGATTACAGGCATGAGCTACCACGCCCAGCCCTGCATTTATTTTTACAGATAGTAATTTTTAGAAAATGGTTCCAAAGCTTCTAAGCAAAATAAAAAAACACAAGCACAAGGAAAAAACATGAATGGTACTGTTGGTTGACAGTATAAATGGAAAGGAGTTAAAAATGTGTTATGATGCAATAAAATGTATTATATTCAAAAACTTTAAGTTGTCAATCTCACAATGACACCAGGCATTTTGGTCTATTTTATGAGTTTATTGCAACTTCTTTGTATCTCAAAAGCAGATAGCATTTTAAATCTATATGTGACATAGCAATAATGCCCTGATTGTATCCTTTTAGCACACTATGTTAAAATATGAAACCACTATTAGCACATTAAAGATAATCTTCTAATAACTGAACAAATTTCTTTTGTTATCTTATTAAAGATAATCTTCTAATAACTGAACAAATTTCTTTTCTTAAAAAGGTGTTACTATAAATATTTTCAGCATTTTAGTCTTATGAGAATATTAGTTCTTACTGATCTTTAATTGACTCATTCATTTGTTCCTATGTAGCCTGAACACATCAATTCATTTGTTACAAAATAGATCTTAGCTGGGTGCCGGCACTCATCCCTGTAATCCCAACACTTTGGGAGGCTAAAGCGGGCAGATTCCTTGAGGTCAGCAGTTCAAGACCAGCCTGGCCAACATGGTAAAAACCCATCTCTACTAAAAATACAAAAAGTAGCCAGACATGTGGTGTGTGTGTTTAATTCCAGCTACTCAGAAGGCTGAGGCAGAAGGATCGCTTGAACTCGGGAGGTGGAGGTTGTAGTGAGCGGAGATCATGCCACTGCACTCCAGCCTGGGCGACAGGGAAAGACTGTCTCAGGATTAAAAAAGAAGAAGAAAGAAACAGAGAGAGAGAAAGAAAGAGAGAAGGGAAGGAAGGAAGGAAGAAAGGAAAGAAGGAAGGAAACAACAAAACAAAATAGATGTTGAATAAACAAATCTATAATTGAGGAACAAAATATATGAAGTAGAATAAAATCATTTTAAAGTAATAAGATCCTCAGCTAATTTTTATTCTGATTATTGTGAAAACAAGGAAGGGAGAAGAATTGAATATAAAGGACTTATCATATGACCTGCTTTCAATATATGCTACTAGATATTTCATCTCTTGCCCAGCTCAAGATTGGTGTCACTACCCCCATTTTCAGATGAAAAAATTGAGACTTAGACAAAAGTTATGTCAAAGCCAACTGCTAATATGTGGTTGGCCCAGTATTCATGTCTATGTTTGGACAAAACCAAATCCATTTCTTTGAATCACATTGTGCTCCCTCCTTGTAATTAACCATAATTTGTGTAGATAACACTATTTTCCCACCAAGCTTCACTTTCACATCCTTTATGATACACAAAGACTGAATACACTTGTAAAAATATTTTCTGGGTACTTTTGAATTTTGCACTTCTCATTGGAGAAATATATCTTCCATATAAGTAAAATTTGCTTTCAATCCTTCATTTTAAATTCTAATTTTAATAACTGTTTTTATGCTCTACTGTCCCTCCCTCAACTCTTTTTTAAAAATAAATAAATGAATAAGAAAACCACCAGGTTTACAGTAACATCTAGGATCCTTGACTTTTTACTAATATTGACAGGGCACAGAATTGAACTTTAAATTTGTGTTACCAAATAAACATCTAGTTATAAGGACTACATTGAAAGGAAACTAATGAAATTCCAAGGTGCTCTGGGGTGGCTGTTTTATTCTGATCGGTGGTAGATTGCACTATTGACCAAATGTCAGACACGGAGCGATACAATGATTGAATAAAAGTGTATACATAATCGGAGCAGAGAACTTTGCCAGGACCGGCTTTTCACCTTTCTCATAATACTAGAGGAAATTCTTCTTTTTTTTCTCCTCTCTGAGTGCAAATAAATTTTTTCTTTCTGGGCCCCCTCCTCCTTTTATTGGTGCCCCCAGATAAAATAATGCAAGATGCCTTAGCCAGAGATGCTGATGAAATATCTTCAGCCTAGATATGAATCTGTTATCAGTTCTGTAGGTGTGAAATGTGATGAAGATGACAGAGAATCATGCTCTGCAGGCCTCAAGTAATTTGCACCAAAGATACTTAGATCTATCTTTGGACACTGCAGATCAGTTATTATGGGAGGGGAAAAGCCCTTGGGGAGTCTACCTTGAAACATATTTCAAATGCCAGGGGAGTTGCATGAAAATTGGGTAATGAATGAAACTCTGATTGCAGAAAAATCCCTTTGGAATGTGACTGCTGCAGCACACTGCTGCTCTGTGTAAACCTTAAATGCCTAACAACATGGACTGAGTAGTGTAGGTTCTGTGATGCATTCTGATACTGCTTTCTTCTATCTTTACTCCTCTCATACCATTCAGTTGGGGATGAATAAATATTTTTCATACAATCTAACGACTCTTTTCCATTTAATTGAAGAAATGACCATGGCATGTGGATAATATTTCAGAGCCTATAGGGGGCTTATGCTAAGTTTACCAAAGAAATGTTATCTTCTCTATCCCTATAACTCTGCACAAATCAACATTGTTTCTTAAATTCCAATAGATATTCCTGAAAGCCTTTAATTAAGTCAAGTTCTAGGCAAGACTGGGCTTCTCCTTCTTAGTCTCAGGCTGGGATCAAGAGACATTACAAGTGCTTTTGGAAAACTTATCTTAAATAGCAAGAAATGCTTTACCAATGATAATCAGCTAAAGATGACTTGTGCAATCATTTCTAGTTCTAATTCAGGACTTTAACTTGGAACAAAGAACCCATAGTTGCTTATACCACATAGGTACCTACTATGAATACAACTATAAGATCAAAACTCTTCAAGTAACTCTTCTGAAGCATCACATTAATTTAATTATGGACAGAAGTCTGTCTATATATATTCTTCAAATTCTAATATACTTCAGAGTAAGATTAAAAATTTGTTTACTAATAGAAATGTATTCACAGAAGTGCTTATGTTTACCAGGTCTAAGAATGTTCTCTTCTTTAAAGCCTACTCCTGAGTAAAATTGATGGTTATATTTCCTTTAAATATGAACATGTTTCTCTCACAGCCCTGCTATGGTCTGAATGTTCATGTCCTCCTAATATTCACATGTTGAAATCCCAACCCTAAATGTGATGTTACATGAAGGTAGAAATGTTGGGAGGTAAATAAAACATGAGGGCAGAGCCCTCATGAATGGAGTTAGTACCCTCATAAAAAAGGCCCAAGGAAGCTTGTTTGCCCCTTCTGCCATGTAAGGGCACAGCAAAAAGACACCATCTATGAAGCAGTAAGCAGTCCCATACGAGACACCAAATCTGCCAGTGCCTTGATCTTGGACTTCCCAGACTCCAGAACTATGAGAAATAAATGTCAATTGCTCATAAGCCACCCAGTTTATGACATTTTGTCTTAGCAGTCTGAATGGACTAAGACAATCATTAAAATAATTTAAAAATATTTATTTTCATGAGTGTTTTTTTTTTGAAACAGAATTTTGCCGTCACTCAGACTGGAGTGCAATGGCGTGCTCACTGCTCACTGCAGCTTCGAATTCCCAGGCTCAAGCAATCCTCCCACCTCAGCCTCCTGAGTAGCTGTAACTACAGTCGTGTCCCACAACACCCAGATAATCTTTTTTCCCTTTTTTGCAGGGACGGGGTTGACAGGGCTGCCCCATGTTGCCCAGGCTGGTCTCAAACTCCTAGGCTCAAGCGATCAACCCACCTTGATCTTCCAAAGTGCTTGGATTATAGGCATGAGCTGCTGCACCCAGCCCTTAAATATTTATTTACATGACTGTTGATGTTGTTCAGAGTATAACTTACACAGGGGGTAGAAATTATGTCCTCAACAGAACCTGACGTATAATAAATACCTAGCAAGTGTTTGTAGAATCAGCATGTAAATGAAAAGAAGGGAATATTTAAACTCTTTAAGACAAATAGGATTATGTGAAAAAAAAAAGAACAGTTTTCCTTTGAATTTTTTTCACATATTACAAGTGGCAAAAATAGTAAAGGAAGAAAACAAGGGAAACACGTTAACATTTTTAAAAAGGTATCTATTGTCAAATCAAAGAGTGTAAAAAAAGTGGCCAAAACAGAAACGTGCTGTGTTCTCCACCTGTAGCACATCATCTACAAGCTGATATTAGAATCCAAGAGATTGACTACAGCTGTTGGGGGCCATGTGTCATCTAGACACTGGAGAAGCTAATTCCATAGTGAAAACCCTTCTGAAATGGAAGTGCTGTTAGGAGTCATATCATCCCAGTTTTCAAAATGGTACACAGATAGCCCCCAGCTACACCAGTGACACCAGTCTCCTCCAAGGCTTTTTAAACCGGTTAACTTTGGCATTATCTTACCTGAAATATGTGTCTCTACCTGTACCAGATTCTCTCATGCCTTTCAGACTTTGGACCTCAGTTTAAAGGAAACTCTTCAACGTTATAAATGTTCAATGTTTTTTACAGGAAAAACACAAGTTTTTATAATTCAGAAGTTGAGGATGGAGGTGATAGCAGCTACAAGGTTTAAATTCCCAGAAGTTGGGACCAGAGGGCTGATTGCTTTATAGAATATAAGGAAACACAAGCAGACTTTTAAGGGAATGCTTTATTTAGATGACTATGGAAATGACTACAGAGGAGACCATAGTAATTAGTCTTCAAAAAAGAGGAGGCGGAAGAGAAGACTGAGGAAGAGAAGCGGGTGGGGGGAAATAACAACTTTATAAGCAAATGTCAGCAAAGCCCCGCCAGGTTACTTCGTCTTTCTGGAGAGGATGCTAGATATAAAGAACTTGATAATCCTTTTCTGCTCACCATTCTAATATGAAAAAAGAAGGCTTTTTTAAAGTAATTTATGGCTGTAGATTTCTTAATCTAAAGTTTATAAAAGCAAAAGTAGACAGGAAAATATTTAGGGTATTTAACTCTATATCCATATACAATGCTACACAAATAGTATTTACAGCATATATGTAATACAGTACAGCATATTTAATTATGCAACTTATAGACTATATTTAAATATTCATATAATATTCAAAGTGATTTAATGATTCTTTGAAATAAAGTCCCCTCCATCTGAAACTCAAGAAGCCTACAGCTCTACATTAACTCATTGCATCATAAATTAAGATATATCAAACCTAGAATAGGTAATTCCCAGGGTAATATTATGCTGGAGTATCTTATATTTGCTTCCAAATAGATTATAAATTCTATGTAGAAGGATAATATTTTGCATACGAATTGAAGAGTCTTTTTCTTTACTTTCTATATCTTACTACTATCTTCCGCTTTCAAAGAGGATCTAGGGTATTATCTGCTTTCTGCCACCAGGGAGGGATGGTACAGCAAAACAAAGACAACAAAGGCAAATCTATTAGTAGTTTTATGGTTCAAACCAGAAATTTTGCACAGACAGACGCTAAGAAAAAATGTGCAATAAGGAAAAGAAATTTTCTCTAGTCTCCAGCAGTATTCAAAACCAGATAAGTATTCCACAAATGGGTAGGTGATGAGAAAAATCAAGGAGGAGGAAAGAGAACATGAGTACTGGTGGGTTCCTGAGAAATAACACTTTTCTGTTTCCTCTACCCAAAATGAATCCCTGGAAAGGGAAAGAATTAAATCAAAAATAATCTGGGCTGAGTTCCCTGTTCCCAAGGAAGAGATGTAGTTCACAAGATCCCTGGGTGTCCCCATGCCTAGAGTGGGTCAGCAGTGGTAGAATGTGTCACATGATCTATCTGGGCAGAAAGACCTAAAATGACCTTAACAAGAGTTTTCTGCAGCCTAGAGGGGTCCTGGCACAGTAGAAGGTTTACCAGGAGACCAGAACAGTGCAGATATGACCTGAAGATCTGGCATTCCTGACGTGGTATTGTGGACTGAATAAAGAAAATGTGAGAGTGAGTGATCTGCAAAGGTTCATGAAGGAAGATTTGATAAGAATGGCGGCCAGGTGCGGCGGTTGACACCTGTAATCCCAGCGCTTTGGGAGGCCAAGGCGGACAGATCATGAGGTCAGGAGTTCAAGACCAGCCTGGCCAATATGGTGAAACCCGGTCTCTACTAAAAATACAAAAATTAGCCAGGCGTGATGGCACCTGGCTGCAGTCCCAGCTACTCGGATGGCTGTGGCAGGAGAATCACTTGAACCTGGGAGGCAGAGACTGCAGTGAGCTGAGATCACGCCACAACACTCCAGCCTGGGCAACAGAGCAAGACTCTGCTTCAAAAAAATCAAATAAATAAAACAAGAATGGCACTGTTAGCAGATGCTAAAGTTTGTAGTGATGACACCAGAACAAGGTGCACTGTGCATTAAACCCAATACCATGTAAGCGAATGCTCCTCATAACACTTAGAGCATAACTGTGAGGAAAAAAGGAAGAGGCAAGGATTAGTGAGACATGTGGAGGAACTTCAAAGTTTAAATTTACCTTTCTACCACTGAAGAAAACAGTCTGTGAAAATACCCTGAAGCAGAGAATGCTTTTTGTGTTCAAGAAACAAGCTGGAGGATAGGATGGCTGGCGCAAAGTGAATAAGCAGGAGAGTAGCAACACCCGAGAGTAAGAAGACAATGAAGTGACACTGTGTAGGCCAAGGACTATGAGGAGGATTTGACTTTTATTCTAAGTGATAAAGAAGGATATTGGAGGGCTTTAAGGAGACTTGTTACATGGACATCCCTTTCTTTTCATTCAATTATTCTGAGTAATTTCTTAAAAATAGACCGAAAAAGAATAAGAAATGGAGATAAAAGGTTGGAGATGAAAATATTGCAATATTCCAAGTGAGACATGATATTGGTTTTGATTAAGGTAGTAGTGATGAAAGTGTTGTGATTGTCATCAGATTCTGAGTATCTTCTAAAGGTCGAGTGTTAGTATTTGCTAATAGGTTGCTTGATGGATGTGTACAAATGAGTAGAAGGCTTTAGGGTTAAATGATTAGAAGAATGATGTTGCCATTCTCTGAGATGGTAAAGACTAGAGGGAATTGGTTTCAGTGGTTGTGCACATGCTAAGTTTGCGAGATAACTAACACCCATCTAAAGGTAGAGTTCAAATAATACTTGTATATTTAACTTTGAACATAGGGTCTACGTTGAGGCTAGAAGGTTATAGGTTATAAATGTCACTTAAAACCATGATGCCTATAATTCCAACTACTCTAGCAGCTGAGACAGGAGAATCACTTTAGCTCAAGATTTCAAGCTAGCCTGGGCAACATAGTGAGACCCCATCTCAAACCAAAAAAAAGAGAGAATAAAACCGTAAAAAACACAATACTAGATACAAACAAGGGGATGAATCCAGATAGAAGAAAAGATACGAGGACTGAAATATGAAAGAGAAAAGATATAAGCTCTGAGACACACCAATGTTACGAAGTGAGGACAAATTAGAAAAGGAAATTGAAAAGAACAATCCTTAGGTAAGAGAGAAAAAAATTTAAAAAGTAGAAATTTTTAAGGTTCAATTGTGTCAAATGTTGCCAACTAATCAAATAAGAGGAGGACTGAAAATTTAGCATCGAATTTAGAAACATGGCACTCATTATTGACAAAGAAAAGGACACTTCTGGTGGAATAATGAGTGTCCAAAAAATGGAATGGATTCAAGAGAAACTTGTGCTAGAGGAACTGGAGACTGGTTATTTATAGATGACTCCTCTGATTAATTTTAAATATAAATAGAAGAAAAGAGAGGGGTGATAGCCAGAGGGCAAAGGAGATCAAGAAAGATTTTTTGTTTTTTTAGTGGTAGGAATAACAGCATGTAGAAAGAAAAATGGTAATTGATACAGGCAATAGAAGGGAAAAATATTACGGTGATGGTGTTGAATAGGCAAGAAGGCATAAAATTTATTACACAAGAAGAGATTGTTCTCAGCTAGGAGCACTAAATAGTTCATTCTTGTAAGATGTGGGAAAACAGAGGCAGGTAGGAGAATGTCTTAGTCTGTTAAGACTGTCAAAACAAAATACCTTAGATTGCAGAATTTATAAACACAAATTTGTTGCTCACAGTTCTGGAGACTGGGAAGTCCAAGATCAAGTTACAGGAAAATTTGGTGTCTGATGAGGGCCTGTTTCTCATATATGGTACCTTTTATGTGTCCTCAAAGGGCAGAAGGGACAAATAAACTTTCCCAGGCCTCTTTTATGGGCATTAATCCCTTTCATAAGGGCTTCTAATCACCTTCTAAAGGCTCCATCTGTTAATATAAACATAGTGGGGATCAGGTTTCAACATCTGAATTTTGGGAAGACCCAAACATTCAGACAACAACAGCCGGTAAACATGGTAGAGGGAACATGGTAAAATCATCTTCAGTCCTATTTTCTTAGCAGAATAAGAAGCAAGATCATTGGCCAAGAATGAAGATGAAGCTGTATCAATATTTTTTAAGACTTTCTTTAGGGCAGTTTTAGCTTCACAGAAAAATTGAGAAGTTACAGATTTCCGATTTATTCTCTGCCTCCACACATGCTCATTGATTACATTGCATGAACCTACATTGACAGGTCATTGTCACCCAAAGTTGATAGTTTACATTAGGGTCCACTCTTGGTGTTAAACATTCTATGGGTTTAGATAAATGCATAATAACAGTTACTCACCATTATAGTTTCATACAGAGTCGTTTCAAAGCCCTAAAAATCCTTTGCCTATTCATCCCTCTCTACATCCTAACTCCAGGCAACCACTGATCTTTGACTATCTCTGTAATTTTGCCTACTTTATTAATACAGGGTGAGCGTCCCTTATCCAAAAATGCAAACTCTGAAATTTTCGTGTCAACATGATGCCAGAAGTAGAAATTCTACTCATAAGTACTTCAGATTTGTTATATGCACAACATTATTTTAAATGTTGTGCACAATTTCCTTTAGGGTATAAGGTGTATATGAAACATATTCATGTTTAGACTTGAGTTTCATCCCCAAGATAATTTCATTGTATATATGCAAATATTCCACAATCCAAAAAAATATCAAAATTTGAAACATTTTTGGTCACAAGCATTTTGGACAATGGCTACTCAACCTGTACTAATTTTTTACTTTATATGAAGTTCAAATAAGATACCAGATACTTGAATTACCAAGAAATTTATTATATCATGTTATTATGTTAAATCTGCTTTTTCATTAAAATTTGGTTTTGCTTTTGTTTTTTTCCTACAAGTGGATTATTTTCTTCATATTTTCCTTTGGTATATCATGTTTTTGCAGACTGAAACTCCTATATAAAAAGTACAAAATGAAGTACTTAGACAAACTAGATTTAGTATTTTTAAAATGTATTTTATTGTTTTGTGCATTTGTTCCTGATAAATTACTTTCTGATAAAATTATTGACTTTTTTCTCTTTATTTAAAACAAGCAAACAGAAAGTCTTAATGACTAGCTGAGACCTTGGAAATTATAACTCCAACTAAGTGCAAGTTCTCGTGTGGCAAGTGTTGATTTAGCTTATCTACCAGTATGAACAATAGATTCAGTCATTAGGGCCTACCTATTTTAAAAGCAGTTTTTAAATTTTTAAATTCCCACTTAGATGATCTCTAAAAAATGCCTTCTACACTCTGAGGAAATAAAATGCAGAAATGTTCACATTCATGAGACAATAGCTTTGACTGAATGCTATAAAATGAAATCTGCTATTTCAGTTTTTCTTTCAAAAGAAAAATTGCATAAATAATACATTTGGGCCTTGCAATACCAAACAAGCACAATAGCTACTTTACAGCTTTCATCAAAATGAAGGCCATCTTTTTCATTTTATTATGGAACCATTAATACAATATCATCAACTCTGATTGGCTATAAGGCTCCTGACAGAAGGCATCCTGCCAGATGTCAATGGAGGTGCTAATATCACTGGAATGTGGGGTGATGTCAGCCCAGTTACTGGTGAGCTGATCAAACCTGAAAAAAGAAATATGTAAATCTAAAACTTTTCAAATTCGAGGGTATGGCTGCTTTCTCAGAAAAATTTATATACTCCCACATTAACCTGAGAATCTCTTACATAATGAATGAATAATGGGAGTTTTTACATTTAGATTACCTTCCTCACTCAGTTTTTGGATGCTTTTGGATAAATTTCTCTCTCAATTAGCTTTTTCACTAGTCTATATCAGAGACATTAAAAAAAAAACACATAATGTTTGATCGAGTCTATTTTTTTCTACCTATTTTCAGTTCAGACAAGAAAGATTTGTTACAGAAAAGAATTAAAATAATGGCAAAATTAGACTTTCTAATTATTCATGGATTTAAATTATCCTTGCTATTGTGGTCTTTGTCCCATGACAACAGATAATTTACAACTGGCCATAATTGACATATTAGGTTTTTCCTTTATTTAAGGCAAATAGAAGAACATAGTTAAACATTAGGTTTACCCTCTAGGTAATAAAAGCGCATGGCAGATAGCCACAAAATAGGGGTTTAAAGGGATTTACTTACTTGGGATAAATACAGTGCTGTGGAAGGAATTTAAAGAAAATTTAAAGCAACCCATGGATAACACCCTTATGTTATATGGATTTAGCACAACATGATTTAGTTTCCCGTAAAGGGGAATTAAACAAAGTAGTATAACCTGTTTTTTTGTTTGTTTGTTTTTTTAGCATTATCCTTGATGTTTTAAAAGAAAAATTAGTTTTTCTCTTTTGTGGAAGTAATTTTTAAAGGGCCTCTATATAATTAAATCTAATCTTCATTTTATCTTTGGGCTATAAAAATATTGTTGGGTGTGTGATGACATATTCCAAACTAATCAGAAATGAGTCAAAAATTCTCAATCTACTTGACATGAAAAGATATTATGTACTTTAAGGCTTTACTGTATTACAGTATCGTGTCAATATTATAAGGAAGGTTTTCATCCCTAGACTGTTACTTATTATTAGCTGTGTGATCCTGCACAAATCACTTAATCTGTTGGTGCCTCATGTTTATGTCCGATAAAATGGGAATGATTAGGTACCTACTAATACGCATGAAGTACTTAGAAGAATGCAAGGCACCTAATAAATATTCAAAAAGTATTCCTTATTCTTGCTCCCCAACAGCACTCCCAATGACAGAGAAGTGAGAGTAAAATAATAAGTAAAAAACAGTTGCCATTGTAGTGGTGGTGTTATCAGCATTCTATCTCTGTAAGAGTCAAGAAAATCCTATTTAGTTTCAAATTACTGCTACTGAGATTGACTAAGTTAGATTTGAAGAATTTAAAATATAGTCAGCATCAAATATTTGTGTTTACTTTTTTAACAGGCAAATTAAAACATTGGCAAGTGCCTTTAATTTAATTTTTAATTCTTATCCTTTTGGAGACTGCACATAAAATATTCTTTTATCTTCAATTTCAGTTTGGTAATATATGCTTGGCAATTAAGAACTTGATGTACTAAGAGATAAATGTATTTAGGTTAAATGTTGGTGCTTTGTGTAAGGCCTACTTTGCAGGAATTTTGTTATACGTCTCACTCTTTGGAAAGAGATGAAGAAAACCCCTAATTTTTGGAGCTTTGGAAATGCCAATGTGTCCCTTCCCTACCCTCTTCAATAAAACTGCTGACATTAAGAACTCCATCTTAATTTTACTGTTTAAACACCAAATGCTAATCATTTAAAAGGCTCACAGCTCACTCTTGATTTATTGCATTGATATCACAGATTTGGCTGGGATAATTCTATGGTTCTCTATGATTGATCTTCGTTGTTGTAGGATATTGGTAATTAGGAGCCAAACATGGATTTAGCATTTAAATTTTTCACTTTCTATCTTTTAACTATCCCTTCAAAAGAAAAGCACCCTCTTTATATAAAAATAAATGAATCTTAACAAATTCACTTGTACATATAAATAAAAACATGTACATTTGCTAAAACAGAATGGCATAAAAGTAACATCTGTAACAGTGATGTGCAGTAGGTTTATAAAGTCAATATTAACTATAATTTAATTGTTAACTTGTTTTTCTTCCTTTTACTATAATTTATTTCATTAAAATTTGCTGATATAAATAACTAACATTTATTTAAATTACCAAAAAAATCAACATGAGGAATTGATTATCTATCAAAGTAGAAGCCAAGAGTTGTGATTTTGTTCAAGGTATTATTCTTTCCTAAGTACCAGATGGCCTGAGTGTTAAATGATTTAGTAGGTGATACTTTGAAATAATTTTAATTGTTCAGGTATTCCAATGAAAGTTTATATTTCTTAAAAACATAATTCTGCGTAAGTTATAACACATCGGTTTCTTGTCTTTGGCTAGAACTTTATCATTCATTGATATTATATTGGTTATCTTGTACCGGTCAGAAGCAGTGATAAAATGCTTAATTTCTTAGGTTAATTTTAAATGATATCAATATTCACCCCATAGTACAACTTAGTTTGTGAGAAAACCCATACTACAAATGTTGAGTTTGAGAAGCCAGTAGAAGAAGTCAGAGACAATCAAAGGACTATTTGGTGGTAAAAAGTATGAGAAGCCTGTAATGGGGTTCTTGGATCTCTTTCAACTTATATCCAACATTACTTCTTTTAAAAGTATCTCAAGTTAGACACAAAAACAGAGTGTATTTTCCCCTAAATAGACATTGTTCTTTATGAGGAGGTAACATACAGATGTTGTAGACAACCACGAATATGTTTACTGTTTCCAAAGTTTTTCCTTTCCAAATTGTTATATAGTTGGAGTCATACCATATGTCCTCTTTTATGATATTAATGCTCATGTACAGTTCATTAAATTGAAGATATATGCATATTTAAATATAGGTTATTAAGTCTTTGGGAGGTCTGACTGTTGGAGGTTTAATAACTTCATATGTGCAAGTGTTCTGCACTGAGTTAATGTAAAATTATTCCTTTTATCTTTATATAAAGTCTCCTGACTTGCAACTTACAGTGTACCTACACACTCAGTTTTATTTGACTGATTTGAATAGTATACATGTTTACGTAATAAAAATCTTTTTTTTTTAATTTTTGCTTAAACTTTGTTTAAAGTTTTTTATTTACGTTATTTGGAGTAACGCAATTGCGACACAATTTAAATGGCCAATGATTGTTAGAAAAAAGAAAATTATTGAGTAAAATGTTTCCCATCTACTTAAAACAATATTTTTTTCAAATAGACAAATTCTTGTCAATATGCTAAGTGAAAAAAAAATTCCAGGGTACCAGATTGTTAATATAATAGGAACACAACTATGTAAAATCAAACCAAAGAAATGACATTAATAAAAAAAAAAGAAACATAAATAAAGATACTGAAATGTAAATGGTGGTTATCTCTATGTGTCCAGATCGTGAGGACATTTCTTTATGTTTCCTTATATTATTGCACAGTTTTTGTGGTGAACATAGATTTCTTTCATATCTGAAATTATATATACTTTATTTTTATAAAAATAATTTATTTTAAGAAGTGATTAAAAGAGCATAATATTTAATAGTCATGTATTATAAACTGTGTATAAGCCATTATTTTATATGTTGAATTTTTAACAACCCAATAAGCTAATTTATTATTATTATTTTATAGCTATGAAGTTTATGGCCAAAAAGGTTAAGCAAATTGCCCCAGCTTTAAT
Source organism: Plecturocebus donacophilus (assembly GCA_004027715.1). Classification (NCBI taxonomy): domain Eukaryota; kingdom Metazoa; phylum Chordata; class Mammalia; order Primates; family Pitheciidae; genus Plecturocebus; species Plecturocebus donacophilus. The sequence continues at coordinate 56,441 of PVKP010006009.1, read as the reverse complement.
GGTTACTAGATTATAAAGCTTGGATTTAAAACTAGGATATATGACTTTGGTCTATGCTATGCAACTGCAATCAAGTTGTGCACCTTAGATATTACATATATATATATATATATTTGTTTAAGCATAACAAAAATATAGATGTTATTACAAATACTCAGGTACTCACCACTGAGTACTGATTTTCTGAAACAATGCTTATTTAAATTCTGAAACAGTATGCTTATTTAAATCAGTATTGTCACCTTAAAATGGATCAATGGGAATAAGTCACTTTCAGATGATGATGTTATTTTTATCATTTTAACAAAAATAGCTACTGCTTACTAAAATCTTCAAATAGATAGGGCAGGCATAAATCTAACAAAACATGTACAATATCTATGTAAGAAAATTACAAAACTCTTATGCAAGAACTCAAAGAAGACCTAAGTAAATGGAGAGATATTCCATGTTCATAGATAGGAAAACTCAATATTCTTAAGATCTAAATTCTTTTCAACTTAAAATTTATAAGTTTAATACAATTCCAAACAAAATTTCTGCAAGTTATTTTGTGTATGTTGACAAACTGAATTCCACAATTCACATATAGGGACAGAAGACCAAGACTAGAAATGATATTTATGGAGAAGAATAAAGTAGGAGATGTGACACTGGCTACTTCAAGACTTATTATAAAGTTACAGTGCGCAAGACAATGTGGTATTGGTGAAAGAATAGACAAATAGGTCAATGAGACAGAATAGAAAGCCTGGAAATAGATTCACACTAATATAATCCCCTGAATTTCCACAAAGGATCAAAAACAATACAATGGATACAAAAAATAATCTTTTCAACAAATGATGCTAAAACTGGGCACTCACATGCAAAACAAAAGAATTGAATCCAAACACAGGTCTTACATGCTTCACAAATCTTAACCCAAAGTAGCTCCTGTATCTCAATGTAAAACAAAACAGTAAAACTTCCAGAAGATAACAGGGAACAATATTTAGATGACTTTGGATATGGTAATGACTTTTCAGAAAAAAAAACACCAAAGACAAAATGCATGAAAGAAAAATTGATTAACTGGACTACATTAAAATTAAAACCAGATGAGTTGAAAACTTACGTCCACAGAACAAACCTGCTCATGGAAGTTTATAGTAGCTTTATTCATAACTGCCCAAACATGGACGCAACCAAGATATCTTTCAGTAGGTGAGTAGAAAACTGTAATACATCCAGACAATGAAACATTTTTGAGCACTAAAAAGAAATGAGCTATAAAGTCAGGAAAATACATAGAGAAAATGGAAATGCTTATAACTATGTGAAAAAGTCAATCTGAAAAGGATAACTATCGTTTGATTCCAACACTATGACTATCTGGAAAAGGCAAAACTTTGGAAACAGTAAAAATGTTAATGGTTGCCAGCAGTTAGAGGGGAGTGAGGGATACATAGAGGGAACACAGCAGATGCTTAGGGCAGTGAAACTATTTTGTGTGACACTATAATGGTGCATACATGTCATCACACATTTGTACAAACCCACGAAATGCACAACACCAAGAGTGAACCCTAATGTAAACCATGGACTTTGGATGATAGTGACCTGTCAATGTAGATTTATGCAATGTAACAAATGTACCATCCTGCTCTGGGATATTGATTGTGGGGGAGACTATGCATGTGTCAAGTAAGAGAATATTTGTAACTCTCTGTACTTGCTGCTTGATTTTGCTGTGAAGTTAAAACCACTTTAAAAAATAAAGTCTATTCTTTTATTGGGAGGGAGGTATACAATTGTCATATTATTCATTTAATTCCCACAACAGTCATATTGTCATATTGTCATATTATTCATTTAATTCCCACAACAGTCACATTAGTAGAAACCATTGTTTTCCCATATTACAGATGAGACTATAAAGACACAAAAGGTTTATATACCCAAGGTCATTAGACTCCAGTGTGCATACTTGCTATCATCACAAATTCAAAACATTTTCAAGACTTTCTTGAAAGTCTATAGCAGATTCTTTTTGCATATCATCAACGGAAGCAAAATATTCACTCTCTAAAGACAGCATTATTTTCTTTTTAATTATGAGATGATATAAGCTTGTAATACTGTTATGAATAAAAACCATGTATTAAAGCAGAATCACCAACTTGTGGTCCTCAGACCAAATTTGCATCTGGATATTTTGTGTTTGATCTACTCTGCTATTGGCAAGATATTTCACATGCAGTTCCATATATCAGGTCTCCTGAATAACTATGCAGAAATTCTTAAGTAGCATCAGTGAGCTAAAAATGGGTGTAGCTCACCCTCTTAAGTGGCATATGTTCTCTTCACTTGCTTGATCCCCATCGTCTCCTGTTTTCTCCTTGCCAAGTATTAGGTGTTTTTTATCATCGTACTCCTGCTGTTATTTTTCATCTAGTAAAATTGAGGGAAATTTTTCTTATATCCATGTCTCTGCAGGAAACATAAGATAAGTAAAGAGGGCCCATGTTTTATGAAAAATGAGAATGTATATTTATTTGTAGAAATGTTGAATATCCTAAGTATTTAATATGCCACTGTGTCATGTCTATGTCAAAAGATTACCACTTTATTTGCTTATAGAAAAAAAATTCTGACCAACATATGAAAAAAAGTATGGTAAAATGTTTAATTAACTGAAAAAGACTGATATTTAAATAGGACTTATTTTGAAATGCAAATAAAAAGTGGTGATGTTGTAGTAAAATGCAAATGTGTGTTAACTGAAAAAATGGCTCTGGCATCAAAGCCTTTTACAGCTGATAAGTTCATAAAGAAGTGTCAGTGGAGGGTAGCAGAAATTATGAGTCCCAAACAGAAACAAGTATTTGCAAATATATGTGTAGCTAAAAATACAGTTCAAAGTGTAGAAGACAGACTTGAGGACCACAGGACAAATTCATTTGAGCGATCTATTCCAGTTGATAAAAGTCCAAATATAAATATTAACACCTATGAAGCAATATGATTCATGCTGTAGAAAAGAATGTTGACATGACCAAAGAACTCTAAGGCATTGGTACCATGACAGGCACAAGTTCAGAACATTATTCATTTTGTGAGAAAAATCCTGAAGAGTTGAATGTAATAATTTAATTGATGAGCATGAATAAGAGCATTGCTCCTGCAGTAGACTGAAACTTAAATCTAAGGCAACAATGTTTTACTAGGACAGACACCAGAGACTTTACATGTGTTCACAGTGTCATTCATGAGGCATCTCTTTGAGCTAAAACATTAGCAACAAAAGACATCAGGAAGAAAATAATGAAGAATTTCCACTGGGTATACTCTTATAATTTGAACCACTGATACTTTGATGCTTTGCTTGATTTGGAAACCCAGTTATTAGTCTGCTGTACTACACAGAGATTCACAGTTTTGATATGCACGGTGCTGAAGACATATATGTATATACATACACACACATATCTGCATACATACACATAAAGGACTGAAAATAATGCTCACAATTCAAATAACTTATCACCTGTCACTAGCAAAAACCCAATCAAAAACATGGCTTTTTTTTTTTTTGGTTGATATTTTAACCATCAGAATTGTCTAAATGTCTTTGCAACAATTTTTGCACTAATTATACAAATTTATGATTTGAATAACTCACTCTCAGAGAAACTTTATCTTTGGGAAATTTAAATGGCACAACACATTTGGCTCATTTTCCTTTGCTAAGATGGTTCTACAAACACAAAAGATATGGACTGAACACATTTCACAAATTCTGTATTTAAAGAACAAATTCTTAAACCAAAAGAAGGTAGTATGCATGAAGAATTGCAAATGAGTTGCTGCTGAAAAACCATGCAATATAATTCAAAAATCTAAATATGATGATACTAAAAACCAGAATTCAACGAATTACACAAACTCTTATGCAAAATATTTATACATGTTGGGAAGTACCTATATTTGAGAAAATCTGTTTTCCATTGTAAACTGAAGCAAATTAAACATTGCTTAAAATTAAAAGATGCATTTCAACAGAATACACAAAACCCAATATTGGCACAACAGAAGAAAGTAAAACATTTTTTATGTCCAACTAGATTAGTAATTAACGAACTATAAATGGTATTTGAAGTCATAAAACACATCTAACTTTTTATGTATTTGCTTCCATTTTAACTAAAAGTAAAATAAAATATTTAATGTTTTGTTTGTATAATATTACACAATAAAAATAAATTTGGATTGTATTTTCAGTATTTATTTTTTTCAATCCATGATTTTGTTCATTTATATTTTCTGACTGACCCAACACTAAAGAAATGAGACATGACAGTTTCAAATAAAGAATTTTATTATAACTGAAAAAAAAACATGAAAGTCTATTAGCTTAACTGCTTAGAAAAGGACCATACTAATTTGCATATAATTAATTATAACTTTTACATGTCTTTACAGTCATGTTTAAAATTGCAAAATTAGTGTGTCTTTGTTAAAATTACCAAGAAATTTGGGAAAGATAAAAAGCATAAATTTCCTCAATTTGAAACTTTTAAAAAATGAATTAATATTGTTTGGTTTACCTTTATCTACATACAATAATTAGAAGAGCGACAAAGTGTAAGTGAAGTTACAAATTTGTTACTAACCTGCAGCACCATCAGTACTAAAAACTAGATATGAAAGCACTGAAAGAATTTACACATCTCAGAACTTTTGTTCAGAGTCTATCCATGTTTGGAAGTAGAACTTTTTTCCAACAAAAAAATTTAGAGACCCTTCCAAAGATAGCATTATCTTCTCATTAAAAAACAGATTTTATCTTTGGTTCAATTTGGTCTAAAAATTCATAAGTTTATGTTTCTTTTACATTGACAATTAATGTTATTAAAGTCTCTACTTAAAATTATAATATTCTTTTCTGTCTGAGGAAATTCTTTCATATATAAATAATATCTCAATTATCAAGGTTATGATGAATTATATTGTAAAGGGTAACATTATCCATGTCTGTTGAAGATAAACTAAATTAAATGAGCAAAAAGATTAGATATAAAGAAGGATATTAAGAGATTATGGAATTGCTTCCCTCAAGATCTTTTAAAACAGTCCAGATACCCATCTGCCTACAATAGTTTAGGTAAAGTTTGCCTGAAGCCAGCAGGATGAAACAGAAAGATAACCTCTAGAGGTTTCCTGCAACCATATTTTTTTTCTTAAATTTCACTCTTTTGCCCTCTAAATGTACTGACATCTTTTCAGTTTTTCGATGAAGATTCTGGGCAGCATAGATTTTTCTCTTAATGTTAACACAATGTCACTCCAGTGTTTATGTTTTTCGATGAGAAAGGAAAGTAGCCCAAAGAGAAGTATTACCAAAGTTCAGACATTGTGTAAAACAATGAAGTACATTCAATGCAAGTGAATGTTATTAAAAATCAAGACTGCCAAATTTAACTTCTTAAAACCCTACTGCATTTTTCATTACTATAGCCTCACTGCCAAATGCTCAAATGATTCCATGTTTCAAGAATTTTTTTAATGTACATATAAATTTAAAAACATAGATTTAATAAACTGAAATGTAGTTAATGCTAATGCTTAGCTTATTGCTATAAAAAAGGTTACAATATCTGCCTTATCAGAAAGAAAATATAAATTTATTGGGTAGGCTTAAGTAGCAATAGAATTTAGTCAGGGCAGCTGTATACAGCCTTTTCTTTTGGGTACCTCCAAAAGTCTGAAGTAGGGAGAGGGGTTGCCATATACACAGAAACCAGCAAGTTAATGCCCCCGGCCCCTTTGAGTTAGGGCAGGCAAGACCGTCAAGACCATCAGTGGCTGCCCTGAAATGACGGCTCAGTCATGGCCTACTCCTTTCATAATTGTTTTTGGGTTGATTGATTATACAGAATCATAGAAACTTGGTTTTAATAAGTGCTTATTATTTATTTAAGAAGTTGATCAGTGGTTCAATATATAACAGAATCTTAAAAGAGAGTCTTTCTTTCTAATAAACACCTTTTCAAATTTGGCAAATCCTCTTTTCCGATTAGTCATTCATTCACAGAAATTTTGATCCTAACTTACCTGTGGCACTGATAGTACTTTAAACTGGCTCATATCCCTAAAATTGTAACATTTTACAAATACTCAGTTTTATTAGTGTCACAGGTAGGAGGATAAACCTCTTGCTCTGTAATATATGTAATAATGGCTTACATAATGAATTATTGCACAAGATATTAACAAGTACTTGGCATTTTACTTCAAAAGGTTTGCTAGTTATTTAGGATATAATCACAAATATTGTTTAGGACTGAGGTTTTCTATAGTGAAATTTGTTTATTCAGTGAAAAATTGGTCAGCACCGATTGCAAGACAGCACAAGTCAATTATTTAGCAGGTATTACAATGAAGACTCGTCAAAGCACGTGGGTAGTTCAATATATTTCTGCCAGCAAAAACACTGTGAAGTATGTGTGACTAAGAGTAGTAAATGACTTGAATATCATATGTGGTTAACATTGCTCTGTGAAGGGGCTTAAAGGAAGACAGCATTCCAAGGAAAAACATGTGACAAACTTTTCATAATGCAGATGCCCTAAGTTTACTTAACTTGAAAAAACATGCTAGCTTTGTGACAGGCACATAGGAAAATGGTGGCTTGTAAAAAATATACAGGAATCACAGCCTTCAAAGGCTTGATATTGTTTAAAGCTGTTACAATTTTCACGTATGTTTTTCATTCATTCATCAGAAGAAAATATCTGTATTTCACAAAATAAATATATATGGTTTGCAACAGAATCAAGACATTGTCATTTTATAATTGTAAGTAATATGTAATAGAAGATGCATTGTATGTTTCTACTAAATCATTTGTAATAGTCATTAAAAGTGAAACAGAATATTTTGATTTTATATAAGTGCCCCAGCTGGGGTTTATTGATAAAGTAACTGACTCCAAATAGATATTTTGTTAATTGAAATGGTTATAAAAATTTACTTTTGAAACCAATTTTAAGAAGATAAATATCATAATGTGCCTGACTATATTTCATTGTAATAGAGACAAAAGAAAGATGCCTACAGTAGTTTCTCTTTAGCTGCAGAAATGGCTTGCAAAGCTAGAGCCACTCCCTGCCTTGTTTCTCTTTCAATTATGCTATAATCATCAAACGAGAAGAAACATTTATCAGATCTCTGATCTGATCCAAGAAAAGACCAGTTATCCTTAAGTTTTATAGTTTTTTCATAAGGTATTGAAACTATTTACATGACACATTGTAGCTACCTTAATGTTTCCACATGATGCACACAAAACTTTCTACAAAGAATTCAATAAATGAACAATATTTCTGGTCACTATTCAGATGAAAAAATAACCTCATACATAATATACAAATTACTAGTCCAGTTCAACATGAATTAAATGCATAAAATCTGTAAGTGTTTCTGGGATTTTGCCCAAAACATTTGAAAACCACAAATAAAGAAAATGTGCTGTTAGTTTTGTTTGTGAAAGATTCTCTTTTCCTTTATGTTTCAGAAAGATATAAACCTTGAGTTAAGTGATAAAATTAGTTTAAATGTAAGACTTAACATAAGTCTGTTTAGCAAAGTTTAGAACTGGCAGGAGACTTAGCCATTCTATGTTTTCATTTTTTGTTGTTCAAGATTTCCTTGTAGTACCTGGAAAATGTGTGTATATGCTAAGAAACATGCAGTTTATAGAACTCATTTCAAAAGAGTCTGCATTTGAAAACAATGTTTGGCAGAAGAAATCAGCAAAGACATAGGAAAAATATTAAAATCACTGTGGGAATGACAGCAAAAAATGGAGGGAGACAGCTTCCTCCAGTCTGATCCTTTATGATTCTTTTCTAGTTATTGAGTATATAAATTTCAATCCCCTAGTACAACTGAGGAGGGAAAACATGATTATCATATCACTCAAAGCTTCCCAACTTTGAAACCAGCTCTGATATAAATTCACACTGTATAAAACGACTTTCAATATTTTGTTCCTTAACATAAGTATTAAATTTTGTATGATTAAAAATTTATTTACTCTCTCTTCCTTAATTTAGGTTTTTATTTGCTATTATTGCCATTCCTAACCCATCTTGGCAAAAAATATCTTTCTGTACGTGAACATGTGAAGTTTTAAAGTAAAAGATATCTTTAGCCTTGCACATAATTAGACTTTCAAAGTAATTTTTGGTAAAATAAATATGTGAATGGAAACTGCTGTGACCACTTCAGCATTTTAGCTCCGCAGATAGCATCATGATGTTTCACAGAAAACAGAATTGGGAAGAAATAAACAGACAGTATTGGAATTGTTTGTTTTAAAAATTTACTTATTAGGTATTAGGTAGAAGCTGTGGTACAAAAGGGAAGGATTCTTAGTAGATCGGAGCCCTACAAAGAAAACATCTTTCTCCCTGCTTCTATAAAGAGATCCTGCAAATTGTGTCTCTAACAGAAAACAGGACACAGCACGGGCAAGTTTCTCAACACCAGCAGAACTGAGGCAGAGCCCACCTTGGTGGGACAGCAACGTGGGACTCATGCTCATTTCTTTTTCTAGTGCTGTAAATCTTCAGTGACTACAAGGAGTTGGCAGTGTTTGCAGAAGAGCTTTGGGAACCACCAGATTATAGCATTTTCAGAAGAGAGGCCCTCAGTGCTGGGTTAGAGAAAAGGGGTGCCTTCCATTGACTGAATTGCTAACACCTTTCGGTATTCTGCTTATGAGGATCTTGAAGAAAGTGCTATCAGCCTCTAGACATTTTAAATATCTTATCTTTTTAATGTATTTAATGTTTCTTAGTGCTTAAGGAGTCTATTCTGCCTCTGATACATGTGCTCGGCTCTCATCAGTGCTAATGGAAATTAACAACAAAATGGGCCCTTCATCATGTATCTTACATTATAGAAAGGCATGATTTGCAGACTTGATTAGGGCTGTAACTGAAAAAGATATTATACAAATTTGATTCTCTTCAAACATGTCCATTGAAATAATTCAACTGGAAATTTAGTATAAAATTTTCTTCTCCTAGATATTTTACCACTGTGATCCTATTTAAGCATATGACCAAGATGTAGGAACATTAAAAGTGTTTGAATACTAGTTATTTACAAAAAGAAAGACATGCATTCATAGTTTATATTTCATTTGACATTCATTTGGCATTTACTTGGTACACATCAATTTACAATACTTAATGCTTCTGAAACTAAATAGTTTCCTTATTTTTCCAAAAAGTACTGTGTGAAAAGTATTTTCACCTGCTCTTACTGGGTTTAAAGTTTTTTAAGAGATACATGCTTATAGAAATTCAAGCTGAGAAAAATACTAATCTATATAAATATACCTTAGGCAACACAGAATGTGTATTCCTTGGAGCTTAACAAAGTGAGATCTGGGAATTGTGGATTTCAGTTATCCTGATACCGATTATCTAAGCATACCCAGTTTCCATGTGGCTTCTTGCTGTCTTTATCTATACTGCTTTCCTCCTCCTAAACGATGCACAGTTTACTTCCCCGAAGACATCTCTGCTCCCACCAAGCTACTTTATTTTACGACCCCCAGCCAGAAATGTTTACTGTTGCCAGAAATAATGTTCCTTACTTCCAGTCTTAGGTTTCAATATTTTTCTCTGTGGATAGTATATCACCATCGCATTGTAAGAGAAGAGTTTGGGTAAAGAATACAGATTTTAGAAGATTATAAACATGGTGGTTGAATTTTTTTTATTTGATTGTTTTTGTGCATATCGAGGCATTGTTATCTGAAATAATTTTACTTAATCTGTTAACTTTCAAATTCCTTTAAATCATGGAAAATATTCATTAAACAAGAAGCAAAAATATTTTCTATATGTGGGTTCTGGAAAATCTGCTACACCCAAAATAATAGTTATCTAACTATCAGAAAGATGGCTGAAAATTATTATTAAATGTAAACTATTGATTTGCATCATTCAAAGATTCAAGAAAATTAATCTCATAAATCAGATGAAAATAGTAAATGCCAATAACCAGAAAGGAAATATAGCATAAAATTCAAAAGACTTCTCATATATTATTACCGCCAGTTAGAACATTTTAAAGATCTCATCCACAATAAAAACAAAACACAAAATTTTCAGCAATAAACCTACAAATAAATGCACAATATATACCAAAATAATGCTAAAAGCTTTACTAAGAAATCTTAAGAAAAATTGAAAGAATGTAAAAAGAAACCTTTTACCTAACTGCGAAAAGAAACTAATTTAATGATCCTGAATACCTCCAAATGTCTTTATATACTGTGACCATTCAAGGACTTTATATAATGGCTTTAATTATTTTGTTCATTTATAATTTTTTTTGAGGCAGTGTCACTCTGTTGCTCGGGCTGGAGTGCGGTGGCCTGATTTCAGCTCACTGCAACTTCCACTTTCCAGGTTCAAGCTACTCTCCTGCCTCAGTCTTCGTGAGTAGCTGGGATTACAGGCATAGGCTACCATGTCCCGCTATTTTTTTTAATTTTATTTTTTTAGTAAAGACAGGGTTTTGCTGTGTTGGCCAGGTTGATCTCAAATTTAAGGGCCTAGTAGAATAATTTTAAAACCTCAATGATTGATTCTAGTTGGCTGATAAACAAGAGCTAAAAATCGTCTAGAAAAAAATTAAAATATAATCTCATTATACTTAGCTTATTAGAAAAGAGTTCACAGAATGATAATCTCTAGAGATAAGTGTGTAATGAAATGCTCACGTTAGTACAATGGTTTCAGAGTATAATAATTATAGGGTCAGAAATTTGGCAGCTGGTTATATTAACAGTTAATGTACACTAAAAATTAGTATATTTAATTTGATAATTCTACATAAATAATGTATCTTGAAGAAATAATCAGAGATCCTCACAAGAGTCATGCACACATGCATAATTATTTTACTACTTAATTTTGAAGCTAAAATACATAGATGATACGTATATAATATAAAATAGCATGAAGCATTTTAATATTTTTAGATTGTTTAGTTATATGAAGAAACGTTCAGAATAATTTGTGCTAACAATGTATATTATAAAGGACCATTATATGAATCATTTTTTTAAAAAAAAAAAAGAGAAGAGGAGAAAAGGAGAAAGAATTTAAACAAGAGAAAGATTTAATGATCTGTATTTATTTCTTTTAACAAATGGCATTATGCAAAACAGAAAGCTGGAGTTATTTTTTATGATGCATACTTTTAAACCTACACAAAAGTATGCAGAACAATGTAACAAACACTCATGTATCCTCACCCAGTCCTAATAAACATCTATTGTCAATTGACCTTACCTATTTTTTCTCCCACATAATTTTGAAACAAATCTTAGATATCACATAATCATAAGTATTTCCACATACATTTCTGAAGTTAAGGACTTTTGAAAACTAAATATAATAACATTACCATCACATCTAGAATATAACAATAATTTTTACTTTCATTAAATATCTAGTCAAGGTTCAAATTTCTCATAAATATCATTGTTATACATGTTTTAATATAAAAGGCCATAAATCTTCGTTGGTTGATATGACTGTTGTAATCTATGACAGCTTCTGAACTTCATATTATTGACATTCTTAGTCCAATCGTTGTTAGGGACTGCTCTGTGTAAAATCAGATGATTAGAATAATTGTTGGTTTTTGTCCACTGGTTACCAATAGCACCTCCCCAGGTGTGATCACCAAAAATATCTCCCAATTGCCAAATATCCTGTCAAAGACAAGATGCCTCTGGTTAAAAGCCACTGATATGTTTCCATTTGCAGACTATTTGTTGAAGAGCTTGGAAGGTTTGTTGTGTGGAGTGTCCCACAGTCTGGATTTTACTGGTTGCATCTCCATGGTGTAATGTAACATATTCTTTCACCCTGCGTACTTCTTGTAAACTCTGTTGCATTTAGAGGACTGTTCACATCACAGGCAGCCTGAGTTATTCTTATTTTTTTCCTCTCTCTCACCTACCAAATCAATTAATCAAGTCCTTGTCATAAGGTCTCTATGCGCTCAAATTTGCCTAATTTCCTCTTTCTTACTAAACTACACTAGTTCTGGTTGCAATTGTCGTACATCTGGATTAATACCACAACCTAATAACTGATTTCTGTTCTTTCAGTCTTATCCGCATCCAGTCTCTTCTTCACACAGAATTCAGGGTGATTTTTTTTTAATGCACACCTAATTATAGCAAGTATGACCTTGCACCTCTCCTCAAACACTTAAAACTCTTCAGTGACTCTCCATCTCTCTTGGGATCTTGTCTTGAGTTCCTTACTGGGTTTACCAGGTATTTTGTGACTGAACTCCCTCTTATATTTCTAGTCTCTTTTTCACTTCCTTATTTTCATGCAGTTTGTTTATGTATGTATGATTCATAAATAATGTTGATCCAGTTCTTTACTGTATGGCAATCCAATGTTTAAATAAACCAGTTAATGTATTCATCTTTCTACTTCAATATATTTGTGTCTCTAATGATTAGCAAATGGTTGCTGTTCCAAGAATGTTGATATGCATGAAGAGCTTAAGCTAAATAGTCACAAAAGGCCTGGACTGGTGGCTCATTCTTGTAATCCCGGCACTTTGGGAGGCTGAGGTGGGTGGATCACTTGAGGTCAGGAGTCAGAGACAAGCCTGGGCAACATTTTCCTAGTACATTAGGAAAAAAATTTTAGAATGCTTACTTAGCATCCAAAATGAAAGTTTTGGGGGCCTATCAAATTATAATTTAAGTTAAAATGGCTTAAACCCAGGAAGGGAAGGTTGCAATGAGCCACAATCATGCCTCTGCACTCCAGCCTGGCTGACAGAACAAGACCCGGTCTCAAAAAAAAAGAAAGAAAGAAAGGATGAAGTTTAAGAAAAGGCAAAGTGCTATACCTCTCAAGTTTTACACTTTATCTTTTTCATTCAAAAAATTTTAAGAGAAAATCCAATTTTAACAAAATCAGTTTCACAAACTTATCTGTCTTACTTTTTGAGCCAGTGGTTTTTAAACAACTTTCCTTATTGCACTAGAACATCACTTAGAACTCTCCAACCATGTCATGAAATTGCCAAATAACACATCTAAAGAGAGGTGGAATATATTTTTGCAAACCCAAACAACCAATAAAATATGAACAACTCTAAATATTGGGAAACGTTTATCTTTAAATATAAGCAAATTTTCTTAATTATTTATTAATGGAGATAGATTGGTCAATAATCACAATCAAGGAATGTGAGCTGTAGTGCTTTGAAAATTACCTTCATTAACTATTCTTCTATTCCATAAACACAAGCAGTTCTATAACTTCAAGGAATCTTAATGCCTTATTTATTTCCTATTTACAAGTTTACTACTTAAATATAGGCAGATGTAAAAATAAAGTACATTAGGAAAAAAATTTTAGAATGCTTAGTTAGCATCCAAAATGAAAGCTTTGGGGGCCTATGAAATTATAATCTAAGTTAAAAGAGAATTTTTAATGAATAGAATAAAAATTATTAAGAACAAAGGGAAAATAAGAAAAAACAGTCACAGCATAAGACTTCTAGTATGTTTCTCTATGCATTTAAGATATATTGAAGTAATAAGAAATTGGTGAAATCTGACAAATTTCAAATTGCAGTTAATGAACTTTTTATTTTCCTTGAGCTTGTTGATAGCATCCATCACACTTTTATGTTTTATTAATGTGCTAGACAATCATTATAGACAATTAGCACCTACTAATTCCAGATCTGTTGATTTAAGAATGTCTTTCATTTACTTAGATTTACTAGACTTTGTTTACAGAGAAGAGCTTTGAAAACCAAGTACTTAACAATGTACCCAGATTAAGGAAAGATTTGAAGAGGTAGGTCTCGTGCATGATTGAGGAAGCACAGAAAATTTCCATCATCAAGTACATTGTAGATGGCCATTGCCTAAATGGATAGATAGATGTGATAGAGTGATAGATGATAGATGATAGATAGATAGATAGATTGATTGATTATTGGAGCACAGATATGTAGATAAAGAAAATCATTTCCTTCTAAATCAAGGTTTTCCATTGTTCTATGATTATTTTGTGTAAAGAAATTGCCCAAAATATCAGGGAGCCCTTTATTCAACCATCAGAACAAAAACAGCCCAACATTAAGTTGTAATTAGTTTTGATAATCCAACATGTTATCAGTGCCTTTTGTGCCCCTGCTGCTTCTAGTATTACAAATGCTTAACAATAGATTTAACTATTTTATAATTCTGGAATTTTGCTATATGTTCTATGTTGGTTTTTTTTTAGTCCATTTGCCACAAACACCATACAAGCAATATGTATAATTTCATCATTAAAAATTATTCTAATACACATCACTACCTCTTGAGGTAGTTTTCACTGTAGATGATATATAGAGAGATTTTTCAGACCAATTTTAGCTTACGCGCCCAAAATATTTTAATCCTACAGATTAAACTCAGGTAGGTTTTATCAGCTAGATATTTTGATATCAAAGCATGAAAACATTTGACATTAAATTTTGAGATGAAGACTAACCTTGAGGAGGGGAGGATGACTGGAAATAGCCTGATGTATTCTTTACGATTAAAAGTAAATTCAGATGTATCTTCTGCAAAATGTCAAAGAATATCTGAAATAAATTTCTGCAAAAATATTTTTACTTTTCTTGAACTCAGGCTCCTCTTCCTTTAATTTCTTTTTACTTGGACTATACACATTTTATCAAAAAGGGGTTATATTTAGTATCTAGTTATCCAATATACAAGTATAGCACAAAATCAATAAATACATTTTAATTCAGTGAAACAATTTGATTCTTATTTCAAAATAAGTAATTCAAATAACCGTGGTCATCCTTGTCAACTTCCTCTTTCCACAAATTTCCCTCTTAACCTCCAGCCTCACAAAATGGGAAGCTATCTTTACTCAGTTGTGTTTAGACTATTTGCACACATTCAAGAATGTCCTCTGCCAGGTATTCCTTCCAACTCCTCTATCTTCAAACTTTTCCATTCTTGGTAACATTCTTTAAGCTCTTCAAGTTTCTCTACTGTTTTAAAAAAATAGATGATAGATATAGATAGAAAGATAAATAATTATCTTAAAAGAAACACTTTCCTTTAACCTAATATAATTTTAAGTTGATTATTGCTGGCTCTGAAGACAGAGGAAGAGACCACATGCTAAGAAGTGTAAATGATGTCTGAAAGCTGAAAAATTTAAAGACTTTTTTTCTGCAGCCTCCAGAAAGAAATACAGCCTGCCAACACCTTAATCCATTTACAAAATTACAGGACTTTATTTTCTAGAGAAGTTTTAGTTTTACAGTCAACTCGGCAGATAGTACAAAGGGTTCCCACAGGCTCTTCCTCTTCCCACTTCTCATTTACTCATGTTACTAACATCTTGCCTTACTGTGCTACATTGGTTGCAATTGATGAACAAAGATTCATACATTATTATTATTTAAATCTCACAGTTCACACTGAGGTATACTCTTTATGTTGTGCAATTCTATGTGATTTGACAAATATATGCCATGTATTCATTGATAAAGTATTGTAAAGAATGATTTAACTCCTCTAAAAATGTCCTGTGCTCCACCTCATCAATTTACTCCTCCCCTTGAAAACCTGACAACTACAAATCTTTTACTGTCTCTATAGCCTTTTCTAGAATGTCATAGAGTAGAAATCATAGAGTATATAGTCTTTTCAGATATCCTCTTTTTACTAAGCAATATTCATTAAGTATTCCTCCATGTCTTTTGATGGCTTCATAACTCATTTATTTTTACTGCTCAGTAATATTGCTGAATACATTGTGTGGTTGTGCCACAATTTATTTATGCATTCACCTTTTGAAGGCTTCTTGGTTTCTCCCAGTTCTTAGCAATGATGAATAAACCTGCTATAAATATTCATGTGCAGTTTTGGTGTGAATGTGTTTTTACCTCATTTGGGTAAATACCTAGAAGTATATTTTTAGATTATGTGTGTGTGTGTGTTAATTTGGGGGCTAACTATTCTGCTGCATTCATCTACTTGGCTATTCCTTCACCAGTGATCACACACTACTGTCATGATTATGGTAGCGTTATAGTAAGCCTTGAAGTTGAGTACTGTCTGCCCTCCTACTTTTATTTTCTTCAGTATTGCACTGGCTATTCAGACTTTGTTACTTTTGAAAATAAATTTTAGGTTCAGTTTACCAATATCCAGAAAAAAAATGACTGAGATTTTGATAGGAATTGCTTAAATCAGGAGAGAAGGCCAGTTCATCTCACACAGATCCCACCCACCTGCCCAGCTCATCACCAGGCAGGGAACCTCTGGCCTGGTCTCACAGAACAGACTCCCCTCATCCCAAGCTGGTTACACTGAGTGATGGCTGACCTACATCTCTCTGGGGTGGAGCCTCCAGGAGACAAGTATGAGACCATTGGCATAATTACTACTAAAGTCTCTTACTCTGCTGCCTCAAAGTTGGAGAGGAAACATTACCCCAGAGCTGCGGTGGGTAGCCCAGGAGTACAAAGTCATGATCAGCAGCCAGCACTCCAGTGGGAGAGGAGCCCACACTTTCAGAGCATTGAGAGCTAGGGCTGTGAAGAAACATCAGGAAGCCACACAAGTGAGCAGGAATCTACCAACAGACGACTATGCCTAAGTGCCACCTACTGAATCACATCCCAAAGCTTAAATGCCAAAAATCTTACTAACATACCCCTCTGTGAAACCAAAGACAAGATGTCAGCTACAAATAAAAACCCTGCACAAAGCCTTGGCCCTGTAAAAACATCCAGAAAAATCTACTGACTATACTCAATCTATGCTGCAGTAAAAGGAGCACCCATACGCAGAGATGAGAAAGAACCAATGCAAGAACTCCAGTGACTGTGTCCCTACCCAAATCTCATGTTGGATTATAATCCCCAACGTTGGAGGTGGGCCTAGGGGGAGGTGAGTGGATCATGTGGGTGTATTTCAAATGGTTTTGTATCATCTTTTTGATGCTGTCCTTGTGATAGTGAATGAGTTCTTGTGAGATACGATTACTTAAAAATGTGTAGCACTTCTCCCCTCCCTCTCCTGCTCTTGCTCTTACCATGTGATGTGCCTGCTCCCCCTTCACTTTCTACCATGACTGTAAGTTTCCTGAGGCCTTCCCAGAAGCCAAGCAGATACCAGCATCATGCTTCCTGTACAGCCTACAGAACCTTGAGCAAATTAATCCTTTTTTTTTTTATAAATTACCCAGCCTCAGGTATTTCTTTATAGCAATGTGAGAACAGACTAATATAGATTTATATCTCAAAATTTTACTTTTTGGTGCTAATAAAATGGTATTATGTTTTTAACTGCAAATTGCAATTTTTTTATTGCCGGTATACAGTAAAGCAATTGACTTTTGTATATTAATCTTGCATACTGCAACTTTGCTATATTCACTTACTAGTTCCAGAAAGGGATTTTCGGCAATTTGGGGGAGAGTTCTATGCAGACAATTATGTCATCTGCAAGTATACAGTTTTATTTCTTCTTTCCCAATCATATACTTTAATCTCCTTTTCCCATCTTACTGAATTGGCTCAGGCTTTCAGTATGATGTTGAATAACAGTAGTGAGAATAAACATCTCTGGCTTTTTTTCAATCTTTGAAGAAAAGTGAAGCATCTAGGTTCTCACTATTAAATATGACATTAGCTGTAAGTTTTTTGTAAACGTTCTTTACTCAGTTGAAGAAGTTCACCTCTATTCCTAGTTTGCTGAGAGTTTGTATCAAAAAAGAATGTTAAACTTTGTCAGTTTTTCTCTGCATCTATTGATATAATCATGTGAGTTTTCTTTGGACCATTGATGTGATTGATTGCATTAATTGATTTTCAAATGCTGAGCCAGTCATAAATACCTGGAGAAGATTATATTTAATCATAGTTTATAATTTTCTTTTTAGATTATTGGATTTGATTTGCTAACATGTGGTCGAAGATGTTAATGTCCATGAGATATTTCATCTATATTTTCCTTTTGTGTATTTTATACAGTTAATAAGGTTAAAGTTGGTACTATATAATAAATTAGGAATTGTTCATTCTGCTTCCATTTTCTAAAATATGCTGTATAAAATTTGTGTCATTTCTTTCTTAAATGTTCTGTAGCATTTATGAGGGAAACCATCTGAGCCTGGTGTTTTCCATTTTGAAAGGTTATGAAATATGGATAACATGTTTTTAATAGATATGTGCATATTCAGATTATCTATTTTACCTTGCTGAGGTTTAGAGATTATGTCTTTCAAAAAATTGGTCCATGTCACTTAAGTTATCAAATTTGTGGGCCACAGTGTCATTCATAATATTCTATTATTATCTTGCTAATGTCCATAAGATTAGTAATAATGACACTTCTTTCATTTCTGATATTAGTAATTTGTGTCGTCTGTTTGGTTTCTTTAGTATGCCTGTCTCTAGATTTTTCAATTTCATTGATCTTTTCAAAGAACCATCTTTTGGCTTCATTGATACCATCTATTGTTTCTCTGTTTTCAACTTCATTGATATTGTTCTTTTTTCTCTATTTTCTGAAGATGAAAGCTTAGATTATTGATTTTAGTTATTTCTTCTTGTTTAATACATTCATTTAATGCTATAAATTTCCCTCTTAGTACTGCTTTTGTTGCACTCCTCAGATTTTTCTTGTTGATTGAATTCAAAATATTTTTAAAGATTTTTTGAAATTTCTTTTTCAGAACCATACGCTATTTAAAAGTGTGTTGTGTAACCTCCAAATAAGATTTCACAGCTATCTATCTATTAGATTTTAGTTTAATTCCATTGTGTTTTAAGAACATACTTTATACGATTTCTAATATTTTAAATTTGTCAATGTGTATTTTATAACCTCACATGCAGTCTATCTTGGTGAATGTTCCATGTGTCCTTGAAAAATGTGTTCATTCTGCTGTTGTTAAATGAAATATTCTATAAATGACAATTAGATCCACTTGATTGATGGTGCTGTTCAGTTCAATTATGTCTTTACTAATTTTCTGCCTGCTGTATCTGTCAATTACAGTTAGATGGATGTTGGAGCCTCTAACTATAGTAGCGAATTTGTCTATTTCTCTTTGCAGATCTTTCCATTTTTGCCTTCTGTATTTTCCGGCTGTCTTGGTAGAAGAATACCCATTAAGGATTGTTATGTCTTCTTGTTGAATTGACCCCTTATCATTATGTAATATCCTTCTTAATTCCTGAAATTTTTCTTTGTTCTTAAGTCTGCTTTTTCTGAAATTAATATTGCTACTCCAACTTTCTTTGATTTGTGTTAACAAGGTATATCTTTTTCCTTCCTTTTACTTTTTTTTTTTTTTTTTTTTTGAGACAGAGTTTCGCTCTTGTTACCCAGACTGGAGTGCAATGGTGCAATCTCGGCTCACTGCAACCTCCGCCTCCTGGGTTCAAGCAATTCTCCTGCCTCAGCCTCTCAAGTAGCTGGGACTACAGGCATGTGCCACCATGCTCAGCTAATTTTTGTATTTTTAGTAGAGTCGGGGTTTCACCATGTTGACCAGGATGGTCTCGATCTCTTGACCTCATGATCCGCCTGCCTCGGCCTCCCAAAGTGCTGGGATTATAGGCGTGAGCCACTGCGCCCGGCCTTCCTTTTACTTTTAATGTATCTTGTGTTTATAAATTGCATTTCTTGTTGATAACATATAGATAAATCTTGTTTTTTAATTACTTGGTCAATATCTGTCTTTTAATTGATGTATTCAGATCGTTCACATTTGAAGTAATTGTTGATATAGATGAATTAATATCTACCATATTAGTCACCATCAAAACAGCCATTGCACTTGTTTTTTCTTCTTTTTTATATTCCCCTATCTGAGCATTTTATATTATTCCAATTCTCTCTTTTCTTAGAATATTATCATCCTTTTAAAAAATATTTGCAGTGGTCTTTATAGCTTTTGCAGTATACATTTACAGTTAATATAAGTACACATTCAAATAACAGTATATTAATGTGTAATGTAGATTATTGTAACATATTTCTTCTTTTTCCACTTATTTTAACATTCCTGTTATTTATTTTACTTGCCCATAAGCTGTAATCATTCAGCACATCATTGCTATTATTATTTTGAACCCAGTTTTCAATACCACCAATTAAGAATAAGAAAATTTAAAATGCTTGTTTTACCTTTTGTTATTCCTTTCTTAATCCTCTTCATTTTTGAATATAGATCCTAGATTTTTGGCAGTGTCATTTTCCTTCTCTTTCTAGAACTTTTAACATTTCTTGCAAGGCAGGTGTACTGATGACATATTTCCTATTTTTGTTTTCCTGAGAGTGTTTTCATTTATTCTTTCCTTTTAAAAGTTAATTCCACTAAAAACAAAATTTTTAAGCTGGTGGATGCTTTTTCTTTCAATATCTAAATATTTTACTCTACCAACTTGCTTGCATGGGGTTTGTGATGACACCTTGATTTTAATTCAGTGAGATGCATGTTAGACTCCTGACTTATGAACTATAAGATAATAAATTTGTGTTGTTATGACTCGCTAAGTTTGTGGTAATTTGTTTAAGCAGCAATAGAAAACTAATATACTTGTTTAGGTCTTTAATATCTTCTAGCTTAAATAGAATCTAATTGATCATTCTCTCTCAAGGTTTATTCTCTTCAAATCTATCTTTAATACTGCTGTCAGAATGATTGATCAAAAACTAAAATTTGACAGAGCCTTCATTTTATTTCCTAAAATTCTGCAAGCTACAAAATAAAGACCAAGCATGTAACATGAAAAAGGAAGTCCTCTATGATCTGGCCCCACTCACCTAGTTAGCTTCAGTTTTCATCAGTATACTTAAACTTTGTCTGCTCATAATATCAAATTGCTCATAACTTCTACCAGAAAATTTCTTTAGTTTTAAGTAAATGGAAATAGAAGCTGGTTAACTTAAGTAAAAATGGAACTCACTGAACAGGTTCTAGATTAATTAATGTAAAGCCCTTGGAAGATAGGAATTGTCTCTCAAGAGCTGACCACAAATGACTCAATACCAGTACCAATCACCATTGGTTTCCATGTGTCTGCTGAAGGCTTAAATTTCTGGAATAGAGAGGAGTAGATTCACTTCTTTTATATGAAAAGTCTTCACTTATCTTCAATCTTGCTACCTCCACAGGACAATCATGTGGCCAAGGACAGTAGGATAGATTGATTATTTCATGCCTTTGATCCAAGAACTGCAATCTATAATACAAAGGAGGGAGAGTAAAAGCTACTATGCAAATAAAAATAAAAACTCTATACATATATGTGGTTCATAATTTTATGCCATTCCCATCTTTCTTCACCTAGAATAAAAACACCAGGTTCCCTCCTTTCAGCTCCAACAATACCTTAGGTGTAATCTTCTCTCAGTCCTGAACTCTTTATATTGACATTCTCTCCATAGATGTCAGTTTCCTCAACTAGGCTTTAAAATTAAGGTTTTTCCACACTGGTTTTAGAAGATTAAGCCTCCTTCTGTCTTTCCCTATCTACCTCTCTTCTTCCTTCCTTGCTTGCTTCTTTCTTTCCTTTTTTCTCTTCATACACAGGTACAGTTTCGATCTTGGTGCACGATTGCATAGGTCTGAGGCAAAGAGAATTGGCTGTCTTAAAAGATTTTAAATAGGAATTCAAGTCAATCTTTTCCAGATTTTAAGCTTTCTTAGCTGACATTAGGAGTATAAAATCTAGCAATAAAACAGATATGTAATTAAATAAAAACATTAGAGTATACATACTAAATAAAAAGCAAATCATAGAATTGTACTCCAATAATGGCTATAAGTTTTTTAATGTTGATATTCAATAAAAATTTTACTAACTGCAACAAAACATTGAGAAGGACATAATTCATACTATACTCTCGAGAAAACCAAACTATCCCTTTTACATCTGGATGAACAACAAAAAACACTTATTAAAATATATAAAATATCAGATTTTAAGTCACTGGACTTGAAGCAACAAATTTCAGTGATCCCAGAGAGATGAAAAGCAAATAAAGTAAGCCCAGGAGTTGGCTCAACTTGCTACCTTGAAAGCATATTCCAGATGCTGCATAGAGAGAAAGGAACCCAGTCAGATCCCACCAGAAACTGTAGGTTTAGCAAATAGAGTTGATAGTCAAGAGAACGAGACCAAGGAGGCTAAACATCTAAGGACAGAGTATCAAAAAGAAGAGAGCTGCATCCAGCGGCAACTCTGATGACCTCCAGATGTCTCCATCAGCCCATGCATGTGTGAAAACTTCCCAAAGCTAGGGGAAAATTTACACTTTACAGAGCCAGATATAATGTGTGTTTCTACCAGTCAGATTGAAAAATCTCATAATTCATGGAGAATAGAGTAAAATACACAGAGAGTCTCACCTCATTGATGGAGAATAAAAGGCTATAGACTAAGCACTATTCCCAGTCTTACATAACAAAGAATGCAAGACCTGAATATATAAAATATATCAAAAATAACCTGTGTCCCAGAACAAAGCTCAAGAATAAGTATAGACATACAAAAATATCCAGCACTCAATAAAGTAAAATCCACAGTGACTGCCAGTCAACAAAAAATTATAAAGGTATTTAAAATGGTAGAAAAATAAAATCTATAAAGAATAGAAAAATCCACCTTTCACATGTTTAAAAAATTATGTAGATAAATGCAAGATATTTAAAAAAAAGACCCAAATCAAATATGTGAATGAATAAGTGAATTCTGGAATATCCAAACAATGGAATACTACTTAGCAATACAAAGGAATAAACTAATACATACTATAACATCCATGAATCTCAAAATAATCATGCTGAGTTAAAGAAGCCAAATAGAAAAGAGTGCATTCTGTGTGCTTCTATTTACAAAAATCTAGTAAATACAAATTAATCTATAGTGGCAGTGGTTGTTTTGGAACGGGAGGAAGGGAAGGATACCAGTGAAGGGTAGAAAGAAGGGGTCACAAAAGGGCATGGAAAATTTGGGGCAGTGACAGATATATAGATAATTATCTTTATTATGGTGATGGCTTCATGTCTATATACATATATCAAACTTATCAAATTGTATTCTTTAAATATTTACAGTTCTACTGAATGTCAATCAACCCTTAATAAAGCTGTTTAGAAAGTAGTATCCACTGAAGGACACAATAAATTGTTTTGTGGCTGGACATAATTCTAAATTGCCCTCTTTTATTTCAACTCAACCCAGAAGCATATCAGAGGGGGAAAATGGCAAGAAGACAAAGACAGCGTCCTGAGAAATTTTACTAATACTTCATTTTATGGAGAAACAGATTGAAGGGCTGATGTTTCTCTCTCGACTCTCCCAAAAGGGTAAGATTCCCAACTAAGTGACATGGATGTATCTCAGAAGATTAATGAAATCTCAAAAGAGAGCGATTGAGGAGGGAGTTGAGTTCTTCAAACAAATTGTACGTGGCTTCAGATAATAACTAAGCATCCTCCCATGCCCTTTGGTTACAGAAAAATAGGTTAAGCATGGCATACTAAGTCATTTGAAAGATAAAGAGGTCTCAAACATGGTGAGAAGCAAGTCAAATAGAGTTTTCACTCTGACCATGTTAAACAAGAGCAGTTAAAAGAAATGTCAGATATGCAAACTATAACAGTCAAAAGGGAAAAAAGAAAGAGGAGGAAAAAGGCAAAGACATGGAGGAGGGGAAGAGAAAAAAAAGAAATGTTGAGAAATAATGGGGAAAATATAACTAAAGATAATGAAGAAAATTCTCCATGAATACTTTCTCCTGTACCATTACTTAATCAGATCACAAATTTCATTTTTTTAAATCCACAGAGATAAAATTATTAAAATACAGAATAAGAGTAGAGGGTAGTTTTAAAGCTAAGAATACAAATTGAAGAAAACAGTTTTGTAATTAAATTTTTAAAAATAGAGGAAAGTTGTTTAAGATTTTTACTTTTGGGCTGAGGATAAAAAAATTATTTGGATTTTTTAAAAAATATTTTTTACTTTTTCATACATACATAAAACTAGTACCATTTAAATGCAATAAACTTTTTTTTATAAATTGAAAACAGGCTAGACAAAGCCAAAATGCAAAGTGAAACCTAGGAAAAGCACTCAATATAATCATAGTAAATTCATCAAAAATCTAGTTAGAAAGACAATAAAGACATGGAGTACACATATGATCCAACCTAAATATTAATGGTTTTCGTGAGTAAGCAACTCAACAAATGGAACAGAAGTTTTCAATGATATAATATAAGAAAACTTCTGAAATTAAAGAACTGGATCTGCACTTTATAGGAAGATATTGCATTCCAGGGAAAAAAATTGTATCATCAATACAAATGTAGAATGTAATAAACAGTATAAAATTACAATGTACCACCTCAATGCAGGGGAGGAAGATATTAAATCCTGTCAATGGAATTGGAGAAGGATTCATGACAGAGATGTCATTTGGGATGTGCCTTGAATCCTAGACTTCTTTGGAAAACGATGTTAGAGAAATATGCAGCCAAAAGTATGAGCAAAAGTAAAATGAGAAATTATAAACATTATTTGGGGGTAATGCCATAAATGGAAGGTTGACAGAAAGGTAAATGTGGAAGTAGAGCTGAAGAGCAGAACTAACTGGGGAAAAAACTTCACTAATGTGCTAAATCTGGAATTTATTTTGTAAGCAACAAGAAATTGTTAGAATTTTTTTAAAATTACACTTACATATGTTCCTGAAAAGTAACTTTTAGTAATTGGAATATTTTAGTATTGGAATGTTACTATTCCAATATACAATTCCTCTGCTAAGCCAAGAAGTTTTAATAAAAACTGTCATTAATATTTCAAATTTAATATCACTCCATTCTGCCCTGCAAAACTGTAGAAGAGCTTAGTCCATTGGTTTGCAACCTGGACATTGGGCAATGAAATGTCTGGAGACATCTGAGATTGTCACATCTGGGAGGACAGTGCATTGGCAACTAGTGGGTAAAGGCCAGGTTTGCTGCTGTTTGTTCTATACTGCAAAAGACAGTCTTCTTACAACAAAGAATTATCAGGCTAAAATGTCAATAGTGTCAAGGTTAGAAAGCCTGGCCTAAAGTTAAGCTAATCAGAAAAATCAAAACAAACATTTATCAATATTCTCTAGAGGTGTCCAAACAATTGCAACACTGCTGACTGGTAAGAGGCTCTAAATGCAACTCCTCACCATTTATAGTTTCCAGTCCCAACACAGAAACATCCTCCTACCAGAATTCTATCCAAAATTCTGTCCTGCCATGCTGCCCATCCTTGAGCTCCAAGGATATTGGCCAAGTAAAGTCCCTTTCTATAATCTATCATCTATTATTTCTCAATCTCACATAATTCTATACAGTTCACCTACTAATTCTCTATTGCTGCCTTCTTAACTCTTCCTCTGGGCCTTCTGGAATCCCATTTCCTTATAGACAATTTTTTCTGCATCTTCTACATCTTCAGAAATCATTCATATACTTTTCTGTAGCTTTCCCAAATGTCCAAAACACCATAAGGGCTGGGAAGAAAGTAGTCATCTTAATTGCTATTTTTTTTCTTTTTACACCATAATGTCACTCGCTTGCAATTTTTTTTAGGCTCATGACACCTGGCTGCATACTCTCAACATCTTTATCTGCCATTTATTGCCCTCTTGGTCATTCATATGGTTTGGCTGGGTCCCCACCCAAATCTCATCTTGAATTGTAGCTTCTATAATTCCCATGTGTCATGGGAGGGACCCTGTGGGAGGTAACTGAATCATGGAGGAGAGTCTTTCCCTTGAGGTTCTCATGATAGTGAATAAGTTTCACAAGATCTGATGGTTTTATAAAGGGAAGGCCAGGCACAGTGGCTCATGCCTATAATCTCAGCACTTTGGGAGGCCAAGATGGGTGAATCATTTGAGTTCAAAAGTTTGAGACCAGCCTGATCAACATGGAAACCCTGTCTCTACTAAAAATACAAAAAAAAAAAAATAGCTGGACATGGTGGCACATGCCTGTCATCCCAGCTACTCAGGAGGCTGAGGCAGGAGAATTGCCTGAACCTGGGAAACAGAGGTTGCAGTGAGCCAAGATTGTGACATTGCACCCCAGCCTAGGAGACAGAGACTGTCCCAAAAAATAAAAAATAAAAATAAATAAAGGGGAGTTCCCCTGCAAATGCTCTCTTGCCTGCCATCATGTAAGATGTCCCTTTGCTCTTTCTTAACCTTTTGCCATAATTGTGAGCCTCCACAGCCATATGGAACTGTCAGTCCATTAAATCTCTTTCCTTTATAAATGACCCAGTCTCAGGTATGTCATTACTATCAGCATGAAAACAGACTAATACAGTAAATTGGTACCAGGTAGTGAGGCACTACTGTAAAGATATCTGAAATGTGGAAGTGACTTTAGAACTGCATAACAGGCCGAGATTAGAACAGTTGAGAGGGCTTTGAAGAAGATAGGAAAATGTGGGAAATGTTGAAACTTGTATAGAGACTTGGAGAGCTCAGAAGACAGGAAGATGTGGGAAGGTTTGGAACTTCCTAGAGATTTGTTGAATGGAATGGCTGAGACCAAAATGCTGATTGTAATATGGAAAATAACATCCAGGCTGACAAAGCATGCAATACTGAGGTAGTCTCATATGGAGATGAGGAACTTCTTCAGAACTGGATTAACAGTCACTCTTGCTATACAAAGAGACTGGTGGCATGTTGCACCTGCCCTAGAGATCCGTGGAACATTGAACTTGAGACAGATGATTTGGGGTATCTGGGGGAAGAAATTTCTAAGTGGCAAAGTGTTCAAGAGGAAGCAGAGCATGAAAGTTAGAAAAATTTGCATCTGATGATGCAGTAGGAAAGAAAAAGCCATGTTCTGGGGAGAACTTCAAGCTGGCTGCAAAAAATTTGTATAAGTAACAAGGAGACAAATGCCAATAGCCAAGATGATGCGGAAAGCATCTGCAGGGCATGTCAGCAATCTTCAAGGCAACCCCTCCCATCAAAGGCCAGAGGCCTAGGAGGAAATAATGGTTTCCTGGGCTGTATCCAGGGCCCCACTGCTGTGTGCAGCCCTAGGACTTGGTGCCCTGCATCCCAGCTGCTTCAGCACCAGCCATGTCTAAATGAAATATAGCTCAGGGTGTGGCTTTAGAGGGTGCAAGCCTCAAGCCTTGGAAGCTTCCACGTGGTATTGAGCCTGTGCATGCACAGAAGTTGAGAATTGAGATTTGGGAACCTCCTCCTAGATTTCAGAGGATGTATGTATGTCCAGGCAAAAGTTTACTGCAAGGGCGAAGACTTCATGGAGAATCACTGCTAGGACAGCGCAGAAGGAAAATGTGTGGTGGGAGCCCCCACACAGAGTCCCCACTGGTGCATTGCCTAGTGGAGCTGTGAGAAGAGGGCCACGGTCCTCCAGACTCCAGAATGGTGGATCCACCAACGTCTTGTACCATGAGCCTGGAAAAGCTGCAGACACTCAAGGCCAGTTCAAGAAAGCAGCCAGGAGGAGAACTGTATCCTGCAACGCCACAGAGGTGGAGCTTACCAAGGCCATGGGAGCCCACCTTTTGCATCAGTGTGCCCTGGTTGTCAGACATGAAGTCAAAGGAGATCATTTTGGAACTTTAAGTTTTAATGACTGCCCTTATTGGATTTCAGGCTTTGCATGGAGCCTGTAGCTCCTTTGTTTTGGCCAATTTCCCCCATTTGAAATGGATATATCTACCCAATGTCTGTACCACCATTGTACCTGAGAAGTAACTGACTTGCTTTTGATTTTTCAGGCTCATAGGCAGAAGGGACTTGCCTTGTCTCTGATGAGACTTTGGACAGTGGACATTTTAGTTAATGCTGAAATGAGTTAAGACTTTGGGGCTGGGTGTCGTGTCTCATGCCGGTAATCCCAGTACTTTGGGAGTCCGAGGCAGGCAGATCACAAGGTCAAAAGTTTGAGACCAGCCTGGCCAACATGGTGAAACCCTATCTCTACTAATAATATAAAAAATTAGCCAGGCATGTGGCACACACCTGTAGTCTCAGCTACTCAGGAGGTTGAGGCAGGAGAATTGCTTAAACCCAGCAGACAGAGGTTGCAGTGAGCCAAGATTTCACACCACAGCATTCCAGCCTGGGAAACAGAGAGAGATTTTATCTGAAAAAAAAAAAAAAAAAAAAAAAAAAAAGAAGACTTTGGGGAACTGTTGGAAAGGCATGATTGGTTTTGAAATCTGAGGACATGAGATTTGGGAAGGACTGGGGCAGAATGATATGGTTTGGCTATGTGCCTACCAAAATCTCATCTTTAATTTTAGCTCCCATAATTCCCATGTCATAGGAGGGACCTGGTGGGAGGTAACTGAATCATGGGGGTGGGTCTTCCCTGTCCTGTTTTCCTGCAGGAGTTCCCCTGCACAAGCGTTCTTGCCTGCCACCCTGTAAGAAGTTCCTTTGCTCTTCCTTCATCTTCCACCATGATTGTAAGCCTTTCCCAGCCATGTGTAATTGTGAGTTCATTAAACCTCTGTCCTTTATAAATTAGCCAGTCTCAGGTATGTCTTTATTAGCAGCATTAGAACAGACTAATACAGCCAAATACCCAAATTAATTAAAAACACCAAACCTGTGCCAGATGCGGTGGCTCACACCTGTAATCCCAGCACTTTGGTAGGCCAAGGCAGGTGGATCACAGAGGTCAGGAGCTCAAGACCAGCCTGGCTAACATGGCAAAACTTCATCTCTGCTAAAAATACAAAAATTAGCCAGACATGATGGCGGTCCCCTGTAGTCTCGGCTACTCAGGAAGCTCAGGCCAGAGACTTGCTTGAACGTGGGAGGCGGAGGTTGCAGTGAGCTGAGATTGTACCACTGCACTGCAGCCTGGGTGACAGGAGCGAGACTTCATCTAAAAAAAATCAAACCCTTATTATCCCCAATACAGTCATGGTCATAAGTAATTCGAAAGTTCACATGCATAATTTACCCAACACCCTAATCCCACAAATCTCCTCAATCCCAGTAATTCCATATCTACTGTGTTTTAGTGCAACACACCAAAATACATAACTCTAAACTGCTCCACCTCTGAAAAACACAACCACAAAATTAAAGACTCCTGTTCTTTACTGCTGCAAGAGCCAGAGTATCTAGGTGCTACAGAAACTAACTATTGCTATGTTAAGCAAAAATGAAAACGTACTATTGAAAGGAAATTTGGTAACTAAGGGAATAATCTGGAAGACTGGAGTGAAGCTCTGAAAATGGCAGGACAAAATGAAAAGAGGTCGACAGAACAGTAGCTGTAATTATACCATTTAATTGATGCAATAAGTATATCACTGCCCACTATCAGTGTCACTGATGGCTGTGTACTGAAGTTTGATTCAGTGCTACTAACTCTGGAATACTGGAAGTAGCTACTACCTTTGCGAAAATGGATTTTCTATTGACTTCACATCTTTGCAAGACCAGTTCTTTATTCAAAATAGAAGGCAAATGTGTTTCGTGCCACGATGTCTTGGCATAAAACTCCTCACTGCTTTCTTCTTCTGTAAAGTTCATTTTTCAAAAACTGCTAAGTGGTCTACTATGCAATCTTGTCTTCCCCAACCAACAGAGTTAACCACTTCTTTCTTTGTGTCATCTCTGTATCTAGTATCTCAAATTATAGCATTTTAAATATCCTATTGCAATTATTTACTTGTACCTGCATTTCCTATCAAACAGCAGTGACTGGAAAGCACACACCATAATTCATTTTTTAGTGAATTCTCTAATATAGTGGTCAATAAATCATAGGGGCAAGAAAGATTTTAGTACTGAGAATATCCTATCCTTTTCATTTTCACACTTATATTGAGGATTCCTTAGTTTGTCTTCAAACAACCATGTGATCTTCATATAATTCTTTTTATAAATGAATGAAGTTGATTTTTGGATTAAAGTAAAATACAATATAATATGGACCCAGCAGAGCTGCTCCTATGCATAGGCAAAATGGGTTTGGGCTTAAGGCCACCTACCTTGGCTATCATCTCTACTCCCATTGGAGATAGCCTATTGATTCTGAAAAAGTTCCTGTTCTAATACAAATGTTGATGCATATAGTCCGTAGGTTATTAGATTAATATAGAGCACAATAGGGTGTGAGGAGTGGAATCAGAGAGAGAAAAGGAAGACAGAAAAGCTCTGGGGTTTGAGTCCCATGAGGAAAAGAGAGGTGAATGGATACCCAGCGTGGACACCTAGGTCCCTAAAAATGTATTGGGTGATGAACAAAATGCCCAAGTTTAACTTCATCTATGCCACAACGTTTCTTGATTGAGTCAATTCTGACTGAAGGTAAATGCCATTTGGAAGCCTACAGAACAAATGCCAACCAGTTTCCTTAATCTCTAAAGGGAGAACACATTTACATTTTAAATATTAACATAATAATTTCTGTTTTCCAGGTCACATTTTGTTGGTTTATTTGTTTGTTTGTTTGTTTCTTGTTTTGTTTTTTTTTTTTTTGAGACAGAGTTTTGCTCTTATCGCCCAGGCTGGGGTGCGATGGTGCAGTCTCAGCTCGCTGCAACCTCCGCTTCCTGGGGCAGCGATTCTCCTGCCTCAGCCTCCTGAGTAGCTGGGACTACATGTGTGTGCCACCACGCCTGGCTAATATTTGTATTTTTAATAGAGACAGAGTTTTGCCGTGTTGGCCAGGCTTGTCTGGAACTCCTGACATCAGGTGACCTACCCGTCTCAGCCTCCCAAAGTGGTGGGATACAGACATGAGCCACCACGCCCAGCCCAGGTTACTTTTTAAATTAAGTATAGAATAATACTAAGAAATGTTTATAGAGTGAAAATAGAGAAGTATAGTATATTTCATAATTAGGATGAGAATAAAAATACAGTAAGAATATGAAATTGAAATTTCAAACCATGGCATAAACTGTGTGATTATAAGAGTCTAGTTTTGAAAAGAAATCATGTGTTAAGCAGTCATCAAGATTAAATTCTCAGTACTCGGAGTCATTCTCAGTTCTCTACATGTTGTGAGCTATACTATGATAACTTAGAAGTGAAAACTACACAGAAAGCTTTAAAAATATTAACGATCTTGCTATCTTTGGCACTCGACTTGCTCTTACAATAATGAAAAACTTACCCTCACCCCCACAAAAAAACTGATTGAAGTCTTTAAATCCTAATTACTTTCTGGTTTTTGGTATCCACTATGGGTACCCGAATAAACATAGAAATTTTGAAGGTTTAACGTGCCTACCCCCTAAAAACATCGGTTGATGAGCACACTTCATGCAGAATCACAAATAATAAACAGAAACTGAAGGACTTGCTGTCAGAAGATCACTACTTAAACCTAGAAATAATGAAAGCAGAGGCCAGAACCTGCTTTATAAAATAGACATAAATACATTTTATGCTTACAAAATATCTTGGCTGGGTAAGTTTTTATTTATGATTCATAATGACAAAAAAAAAGAGTAGAATTTTTACAGAAATTAACACACAATATGGGGTATAAGTTTTAAAGTATGAAATAAATCAAGTTTTATAATGATTTAATCAAAACATAAGGTCAGGTGTAGTGGCTCATTCCTGTAATCCCAGAACTGTGGGAGGCCAAGGCAGGCAGATTGCTGGAACCCAGGAGTTTGAGACCAGCCTGGGCAACATAGCGAAACTCCATCTCTACGGAAACTACAAAAACAATTAGCCGGGTGTGGTGATGTGTGCCTGTAGTCCCAGCTACTCAGGAGGCTAAAGTAGGAGGATCCCTTGAGCCAAGAAAATGAAATCTGCAGTGCACTGTGATCAGCTGCCCTCCAGCCTGGGTGACAAAATGAGATCCTGAGATCCTGTCTCACACACACACACACACAAAAAGACAGAAAGAAAGAAAGAAATGAAAGAAAAAAATATAGAGAGAGTGAGAGAGAGAAAATAAGTTTAGCATTTAGTGGAATGGGGTCTGTCTGTAAGTGCAAATAATCCAATTGTCCCACCGTAAAAAAGAAAATCAAGGTCCAGAAGGAATGCCACCTGCGCAGTGTCAGTTAGTTGCGAATGAGTGATGAACATATAAATCTTGAATCCCAGACTCATGCTTTTAAGCCCGGCAAACTATGATGCATGGATTAAGTTGAATTTGCTGCTTGATTTTGTTAGGGCTGAATGACATATATAATTTAATGGCTAAAAATATCTAAAAAGAATAATTTTCGCTACAACAGTAGAGCTGTGACAAAGATTATACTACCTACCATGCCAAAAAATACCATCTGGCCTTTGACAGAAAATGTTTATTGACCAGTGACTTAAGAAAAAGAGTTTGAAACATAAATCCTGCAGCCTGGTTTCTATATTCACCAAAAACTAACCTGTACAAAATTTCTAATTTGTCAAACTCAGATTTTTTAAAAAGTGTATTCATAAAGCTCCTTAACACTTATTTCCTGAATTATTTGGGTATGAATCGTTCTTTATTTTAGGCAAGTTTAAGTTGGTTGCATGGACTAGAGACACACCCATGGAAGCTTAGGAGAATTCACTGAGGATGGAGTTGGAACACATGGAAATCCAGAATCAAGATACCACCAAAGAGCCTTCCCAGAGGCTGGAGCTAGAGGGTGTTTTCTTTTTCCTGGTGCTCTAATCATACTTGACAGCCATACTGCTCACAGGTCTTTCTTTTTCTCCCAGTATCAACTGCCTCTTTTGGTTTATTTTAGCTCCGTGCTACTTCAAAACGACTTTTCATGTGGTTCCACACAGGCACCTTCGTCTAAACTCAGCCTTCATGGCCTGTTAGGAGGAGCAAGTCTGATTAGCTAAGTTGATTCTTGAGGCATGAACCTAATTACTCAAAAATGTATCTGCTTGCTTGACTCATCCTTTATTCTAGCTAATTGGCTGCTGGGAAATCTGTGATTTGGTTTCTCCAAGATCAAGAATTCCTCATTCCAGCCATTCCTGATTCAGAAGAGGGCAACCTGGAAAGAAGCAGTCCCCATCAGGGCCTAGCGCAGGGATGTCTCCTTTAGAAGAAGCTGTGTTTGGGGTACCATTGCCCAAAATATCTCTTCTTAGTTTCCATACATAATACTTTTCTCTACAGCTAGATTTGAAATCCCTTAAGGAAAAAAAAAAGTACTTCTATCTTTACATCCATGATTGTTCTTGCTAAATCTTATTTAAGGATGCTCAGAATAAGGTGTGGCATGATCGGTCTACCAACTAGTATAACAAATAAATCAACAGACTTTAAATTATTCAGGACCAAAATAAAAAAACAAATAACTGCAAAATGTATTGGGCTTTTTTAAGTAAAATATGATTTCTGCACATGTGTGTTTCCTGAATAGCTAGGTATTTAAATCAGCTCTCTACTTTAGTTCAGTGGAAGAGATTTGGATTTTAATATTTCATATTAAGTGTATTAATACAGATTCAATAATAGTTTAATAAAGCATAAAAACATATTAATATAGAGTTTAATCTCAGAGAAAACAGGGATCCTAGAAATAAATTAAAAATAAAATAAAGTCAGAGGAATATTTGCTTATTAAAGACTAAATTTTTTTCCTCAAAAGTAAGAATGAGAATGGAAAGAAACTACTACTTACCTAGGTTTCTCTCATAAGATGTCCCCAAATTTGAGAATCCTTATCTTTTGTGACCCTGAATCTAAACTTTTCTTTAAAATCAAAGCTTTCGTATCAGTGAGTGGTTGCAAAATGCAGTAATACTTTATAACGTAACTTGACAAAGAACATTGGATAATGCAATGCTCTTTTTTCTTTCACAAAATTGGTGACAACCACAATCCAGTATTTATAACAGGTAAGAGTCTCGTGTTAAAATGTTGAGGGAAACATTTCAGGGACCATTTCCACCATCCAGGATTAAATTTTTCTTTCTAGTTAAAAGCAAAATATAATTTTATAATATTGCATATTTATTGTCTCCCCATAGCCTATTCTTTTAAAAAAATCTATTTAATGACAAATATAGTGTAACTTAATTCAAGCTCATTCAGAACTTCATATTTGTACTCTACAAATAAAATTCAAGACAGTGATAGCAAAAGCATAATGAAAATTAATTTAAATTCAGCTCTTTCAAAATATATATATGTGCTCAGCAAAGAAACAAGGGCAAATATTTAAATAACTATATATAAATTTTTAGAATAAATTTTTAGAACTAATTTATGTAACCAGAATAATAATAAGTGGTCACACACAATGTTACAGATTTGAAATAGAGAATGTACTCATGTATATTATAAATAATAAAATCAATTTTCTTTTAAATGTACATTAAAATAGGTGACAATACTGATTATATATCTATTCCATAATATCAGTTAAATGTATCCATCTCCCTCTGACATATAAATAACACAATATAGCATTATTCTTCCTAAAAGAAACTGACTATATGAAAGTTCAACATATGGGGAAATAATAACATGCCTACAAAAGTAAAGAAGCTCTTATGATATGACATTAAATTCTAGATCTAAAGTTGTTCTGGGAATAGTTATTTACACTGCTGGTAAATTTCATATTAGAGGTCCTAGTCTATTGAGTACTTTCCTCCTATTCCCATCATAAAAAAACACACATACATAAAACAAACATTTCTCTAAATACAAAAATCCTGTCCTGGACTTCAATATCTCTGTGTTTAAAGTCCCCACAAACTGCCTCTACCTATAATGAAATATCTATATATATTCATAGTTATCTAATAATTTATACCATTATTCTGCTGGCTTTATTTTATTGTAAATTTCATAAGAAAGATTTTAAAATTGATTTGTTCCATAAGACAAGTTGCTGTCTTGTGGAGGATTTGGATACAGAAAGTCTGTATAAGTGGATCATAAAATAGTATTTTATTAAAGGCAACCATATTTTAATGTTGAGTTGGACATAAATTATTGATATTATTTAATTTTTTATTTGTCATACATTTATCTGAATGTTAACATAATAAAATATACTACAAAAGACTGTGTGCTACATTACTGGCCAATCAAATCCTGTCTTTATTATGTAAATTTGGTATTATAATTGGCCATCTTCCCCCATATTTCCCACTTTTTTCCTGCAATATGATTATGTATAGGAATAGCCCAACATCAACATAGTTTGCCAGGAAACTTGTCTTAGTTCTGTCCACATACATGTCAATAAATAGCTGAACATCTATATAAGGTATATGGAAATATTCTACTCATATGGATGTTTACATATTATATATGTTTGTGTGTGAATCATTTTATTGAATTGTATAAAATATCAACTTTAGAAGTTCTTCCCCTCTACCATATACTTGTCCTCCCACATATTTGAAACAATTCAAAATATGTGACTTAATTTTTGTAATTCTTAAGTCCTATCAATGAAAGAGAATCTCAAGTCACATTAGAAGAAAAAATATTGGAAGTGATTTGTATATAAGAATTGTGAGCATATTGAAGTTGGTAAATTTTTTATAACATGCAGCCAGGCGTGGTTGCTCATGCCTGTAATCCTACCACTTTGGGAGGCCTAGGTGGGTGGATCCCTTGAGTAAAGAAAGTTGAGACCAATCTGGGCAACACAGTGAGATCTCATCTCTAAAAAAAAAAATACAAAATTTAGCCAAGCATGGTGGCACATGCCTGTAGCCCCAGCTACTTGGGAGACTGAGCTGAGAGAATCACTTGACCCTGGGAGGTTGAGGCTGCAGTGAGCCAGTATCACACCATTACACTCCACCCTGGGTGATAGTGAGACCTGTGTCAAAAAAAAAAAAAAAAATATATATATATATATATATACACACACACACACAAATATACATATATTTATACACAAATATATATATGTAACATTTTATATGTGTGCATGAGATAAAGACAATAGTTTTGTCAGCCTACCTGGTAGAAGATTTTACCTGCCTACTTTCTTCCACTGAAGTAGCAGGTGAAAGAAACAGCTACTATCCTTTTTCCCAATATAAATTCTTACTCATTCTGTGAAAGGAAGGACATGTAATAAATACATTCTTCTTTCAGGGAACAAACACTTATGTCCTTCCCAGTGACACAAATTGGCGGTAAAGTAGAATAAAATGGAGAACCCACCATGTTGCTTTTGCTTTCACCATTAGCATTAAATTAACAGTTGCCTGCTTTGGGGAAAGTCAAATACTAGAAAATTCAATAATCTAGAGATGAATGAGAAAAAATTAAAATTCACCTCAGACCTACATGAAGTCTAGCTGAATGAACATTCTGGCTGGTTATTTCGCTTCACACATTATTTATTGTGAAACACAGGGAGTCTCTACGAAACCCCATGCTGTTTCAATTCTAAAGTAAATTTAATGGTACTAGTACCCATTGAATTTTCAAATTTCCAAGTTGTGTGTCATAAACTTTGTAATTTTGAGGCACAAAAGATTAGAGGAGAATGTTAAAAGTCAAGAGATAGCTGAGCATGGTAGCTCACGTCTTAGAGTCCCAGCACTTTGGAAGGCTGAGGTAGGAGGATCACTTGAGGCCAAGAGTTAGAGACCAGCCTGGCCAACATGGTGGAACCACATCTCTACCAAAAATTAGCTCGGTATGCTGGCACAAGCCTGGAGTCCCAGCTACTCAGGCAGCTAAGGAAGGAGAATTGCTTGAACCTGGGATGGAGAGGCTACAGGGAGCTGAGGTCGCGCCCCTGCACTCTAGCTTGGGTAACAGAGCAAGACTCTGTCTCAAAAAATAATAATAATAATAAAGAGATAAGAAAAAAGATGGGGGAATGGGAAAACCAATCAATCATAAACCTTTGTTTGAAATTCTCCTTAATAGCCTAAAACAATGTTTTTGTTTGGATATTTATTTATCTATTTATTAGTGACAAGTAGTTTCCCTGCTAGATAGCTATGATCTTTACTCACGTTATTCTTTAACGAACTGGTAGTTTTCTATCATAGAGCTATGGGCCTTAGGAAATTCTCTTCTTTTTCAAGTGCGTTTGGCAAAGCAATAGGCACAATGCTTTTTCTCTGTCCTTCTAACCTCATTTTTGCCTTCTGACCTCCTTTTGCAAAAACAACATGGTGGGTCCTACATTTAACAAAGGAATGGACACAATGATTTTTCTGTCTAACCTCATTTTGCCATGTCCTGACCATCTTCATGTCAGAGTATTAAGGTCCATTCTCAAAAAAATGAATAAATAAAGCTTTCTTAACCTTACAAATTAAATCCACTGGTCATATATTTCTTAGCCAAATACTCTGTGTAAAGTTTTGAAGATACCTACATTGCATTTTTCAGAAAATGGTTTTCAAAGGATCATATGTTGTTTTCTCTGGATCCTGAAATGTATACAATGTACTGACATTTCCCTGGCTATGTGTTAGACTTGTGATTTGGAGCCAACCATTCCGAATGGGTTGGCCTGTGAACAGGGACCCACACCGGATCTGACCCCAAGATGCATGTAGAGGCTCTACTGGGGTTTAGTGGACCTTTCAGCAAAAATATCAAAGTACCAAGTGTGGAGGTTGTTGGCCTATTGTGGCCTGTGGGAGTAGTGTGAAGTCATTGTGGCGATTCTCAAAGACAAAAATCTATTTTGTGTTGCGACTAGATCATAGGAAAATACACTCACGTGCCCAGATCGCAGCTCTGGAACCTGGATGTGTACTATGCAAAGATCTTGATCCTAGAAATCAAATGGTTGATTCCAGGCTCTACTTTTTAAACAAAGAGATCACCTTTGACAATGTAGATAGACTCTCTGAGCTCTAGTTTTTTTTATTTACAAAATAAAATTTATACCCAGGCCATGAAGTGGCTGTGAGGTCTTAAGCAAAGTCATGTAAAGAAGTGATTTACATACAGCAAGTGCCCATAGACAGTGCTAACCCTTCTCCTCTTCCCTTGAAGAATTTCCCTAGAGGGGCTTAAGAAAAATTCCCGGGCTAGTTCATAGTTGCAAGAGAAGAGAAAGCAGCTCATGAAAAGACCAATCCCTGTTTCTCAGCCAATGGCATAGTATGACAGGAGGATGCACACCGAAGGTGATGTGGACCCCCCAGGGAGGGCTGTGTACCTCGCTGTGATTATTCACTGTGAGGCCTGGAGTCCCTGGAGGTAAGTCTGCAGCCGGTGATCATCTACCTGAGAGCAGCACTGAAAGGTGATCTGAGGAGGAAATAATCAGATCAGATACAGAGTTTAGATAGGCAATCCTGGCAGCAAAATAGAACATAGAATGGGGAGTGGAAGCACAGGTGAAGGCAGGAAGCACAGTTGGTTGTCTGTTTTGATTTGACTCTGTAGCCCTGGCTGAAATGCAGGGCAGCGATCCCCACTCAGCCGCCGCAGGAGCTGGGTGACAGGCGTGCACACTGCACCCGGTTCATGTTTGTGTTTTTAGTAGAGACGGGGTTTTGCCAGGTTGGCCAGGCTGGTCTCCAGCTCCTGGGCTCAAGCGCTCTGCTGTTGTTGGGCTCCCAAGGCGCTGGGATTACAGGCAGGAGCCACTGGCCCGGCCTAGAAAGCACAGCACTGAATAGTTCTCTCGAAAACGGCAGGAGCCTGGATGAGAACAATGACAAAAGGGCAGCCAGAAAGTGCCATCAGAACTTACCTTCTAGTCCTGTAAAATATAAAGGGCATGAGGAACACAGAAAGAGAAGATTTGAAGCAGAAGAGACAAGATATTGCTGAAGGCTGTAAAAAGCAAATGTTTTTCACGCCACCCACCTTGGTTAAGTAAATTTTCTTTTCTTTTCTTTTTTTTTTTTTTGCTGGAGCACAGTGACGCGATCTCGGCTCATTGCATCGCAACCTCAGCCTCCCGAGCACAAGTGATTCTCCTGCCTCAGCCTCCTGAGCAGCTGGGATTACAGCTGCAGGCCACCTTGCCTAATTTTTAGTAGAGACTGGAGTCTTACCATGTTACCCAGGCTGGTCTTCAATTCCTGGCCTCAAGTGGTCCTTCCACTTTGGCCTCCCAAATTGCTGGGATTAAGGTGTGAGCCACTGTGCCCGGTCAGTTTAGGTGAATTTAGACTTTAAACATTTCTTGTTTGCAAACAGAAAATAAGAGCTCAGGACCTTAGAGATTATAGTTTCATCAATATTTAAGGGGTATTATATATGTCAGTAATTCATGAAAATGTTATGGTATTAGGCTGTGGATGAAACATTCATGTATTCTGGACCTAAAACCAAAACATGTGGTCTGATAATAGACTTTTTTTTCTTCTTTCTCATTTGTGATTTTAATTACACAAAAATAATCCAAAAGGGAAAATTGCATTTATTTACCCTTAACATTATTTTAAAAGGAACATTTTTATGAAATCTAAACTGATCTGGAAAATCCAGACTATACAGTCCCTATAGAAGAATT
The DNA here is from genome assembly GCA_004027715.1 of Plecturocebus donacophilus. Lineage (NCBI taxonomy): Eukaryota > Metazoa > Chordata > Mammalia > Primates > Pitheciidae > Plecturocebus > Plecturocebus donacophilus. Next base: position 16,892 of record PVKP010006009.1, on the reverse strand, counting down.
GATCACTTAAATTTAAAAACACATATCAACATAATTTTAGTCACAAAACTTTGAAAACATTCCTGTGTTTTTCTAGGACTGAGCTAAACTTCATTATCATCACTATCTATTTGAACCCTACAGTTTGAAAATAACAGTGTGACTCGACATGCTAATGCATGCTAATGTGTGTTATCTCATAAGACCAGTGCAGCTTTTACTGTGATTAGTCAGTGAATTAGGCTCTTCCCATGCCTGGTCTAGGCATTAAGGATCCAGGTGCTGCTTGCACCCCTCCGATGCCACTTGGTCCACAGCGGCTTTGGGTAAGTAATGCAACATTTTTGTTCTGATTTTTTTTGTTTTTTCTTCCTTGAGACATGTGGAAATCCATACGATTTTATTTTAAAAGCCGTAACCTAATTGCACGTGGCTTGTCCTGTTAATCTATGTCTTCATATACTTTGAACTGTATTTTTACTCATGGCCAGTCCCAGATTTTATGAAAATATTTAAAGAATTATACTATAATACACTGTAATATTTTCCACATGTTGATTTGGTTTCTAATATAGTAGACACACAGAAATAACACATGGGCAAATTAAAACCTGGGTCTATCAGCTTTTAATTTCAATAGTTACTAGGAAAGCTTACGTGCACAGTTAGCCTCTTTGGTTGAACCACGACCATGTCATTTATGTTGACCATAATTGTGTCATGCGGATTCATTGATATTCTTAGTTTTTTGTTGTTGTCATTGTTGTTTTGAGATGAAATTTCACTCTTGTTGCTCAGGCTGGAGTGCAATGGCGCGATCTCCGCTCACCGCAACCTCCACCTCCCGGGTTCAAGTGATTCTCCTGCCTCAGCCTCCCGAGTAGCTGGGATTACAGGCACCCACCACCATGCCCAGCTAATTTTGTATATTTTTAGTAGAGACGGGGTTTCACTGTGTTAGCCAGACTGGTCTCAAACTTCTGACCTCAGAAGAGCCACCTGCCTCAGCCTCCCAAAGTGCTGGGATTACAGGTGTAAGCCATCATGACTGGCTAGAAATTTTTAAGAAATATATGAGATGACAAAGTAATCCTAAGAAACTCTTCAAATGAAAACTTCCTACCATAAGAAAGTCAATGCTTAAGATGGCCCTATTGCATTAATTTTAATAACATGCATAATTACCATTTTTTAAAGTTTTATCATGAAAAACATTTAAGATGCCTCTTTCCCATGCAATGAATTCAAATACTCTCAACAGTTATCCTGGGCAACAAAATTTGTTCTACTGAGTTATATTGTTGTATTTCAAGTCCCACTGAAAATAAAATTGATCATGCAGCTGAGTTATAGTCACTATAATTTGCTTCTTACAGTTATATCTTAAATGTCATCCACACTGCCTCAAATATAAATTACAGGATAACTCTCGTTCCTTCTTCTCTGCCCTTGTTTTACTCTTGCTTAAAACTTTCAAATAATCACACTCATTTATTTAAAGCTTTGAGGTTTAATATAAAGCAGAAAACCAAACCACATAACCACAATGAGCCTAATTCAATGGGTCACTGAATTGCTAGCTTTGCCAGAGAAGTGAATCTTCAATGAACTACATTAGGCATGTCTTTTGCAAGAGTTTCTTTGAAAAGGGAAAATAATATTTGCATGTCATGTTTTACTGACATAACATATAGAAAAACTTAGAGTGATAATGAACTTTTCACTCTACTCAGAATTTCAAAGTAGAACTCCTTAAAGTCACTTTATTGTATATAGAATATAATTTCATTTGTAAAAAAAAAATCAATTTCTGCACATTTTCAGAAATATGTCTATTATAAAAATGAGATAAAGTTGTAACTGAGTAGCAGTTGAGATGTGAAAACAATTTGCTTATAATATGCAGTCTGGTTGGTTAGACTATTTGGCTCTATATGTCTTCAGTAATCATGATAAAAAAGGAGTTAAAAGGAACTCAAAAAAACTTAAAAAATAAAAAGAAAACAAATGCTGAGGTTTCAACCCTTGAATTTTGAAGAAGTGTTAGAACTGTAGTATTATTGACAGAGTGGGCAAGTCCTAGAGAGAGGTTCGCTTTTTGGGAAAATGTCCTAAGTTTGGTTTGTACAGTCATGCATTCAACAAAGAATGTTTAACAGGGAGTTCAAAATAATAAGTACCACTAAATAATGCTCTAAATTTAACAAAGTACTTTTGTAGTTATCATCTTATTTGATCTTCACAAAAACCCTGTGAGTTGATAGTTAGGACAGATCTTATCATTATCAAATTCATTTCACAAATAGATTTAGGAATGGAAACAACAGATTTGAGGAGAACACAAAATATTTCAACCCTGCTGCTTTGACAGCATCATTTTGATGGGGGAATATTTTGAGTCTTAAATTTCATTTTTTGATACTTTGAATCTCTACTTATAAAAATAAGTATTTTGTCCTAACCTGGGCAACACAGCAAGGCCCCATATCTACAAAAAACACAAAAATCAGCTGGGTGTGATGTTGAGCACCTGTAATCCCTGCATTCAGGAGTCTGAAGTGGAAGGATCACGTGAGCGCAGGAGGCTGAGGCTGCAGTGAGCAATGGTCACTGCCCTGGACTCCAGCCTGGGTGACAGAGCAAGATCCTATCTAAAAAAATAAAATCATTTTTAATGAAATAAGATATTTTATCATGATTGAAATATTTATAAACTTTTATTTGAAGGTTATTATTTAGAATGAATCCGTGAACCAATTTAATCCCATGGTCAATTTCTTATAAACTATAGTTCAATAACTTCTTCTTGTCAGTTATCTTTTTTCTTTTATGAAAATACTTCCATTTTGATCATTTATTTGCCATGTAAATTTTATGACAGAAAGCTGATTAATCAGTCAGTTTTGCCCATATCAAAATGTTTTAATATTTAAACTTTCTGATTGCTTGTATTGGTTGTTATTCTACTAAGACAAATTTTCCTGGATCTAATATTGTAGATGAATCTTTGAATAAGATGTTATACTATGTCCAATTTTATTTAGTCACATTTTATTTCTTGTGCAATTATAATCTTTCTGTTTTATTTGATGTGGATTATTCCTAGCAATTTCCCTTACTAGGGGTCACCCAACCAAAACACCATTGGGGTAAACATGGTAGCATCTCATAAAAATGAGTTTGCTTTGAGTTGGGTGCTATCTGCATTTAGGGGATACTTACTGCAAAATCTGAAGTAATACTCATTTTAGGGAGCAAAATGAAAAAAATAAAACAGAAAAGGATTTAGAGATCACAAAATTTTAAGCCTCATATAGGGGAATCTCTGGCAACCAACATTTCTGCAACAGATAATATTTTCTACATCATTGCACTTCTTTTATGGTAAGAAGTAATGAGTAAAACTTACCGTCTCAGACCAATTGGCATGGAACAGAAGTCCTGAATTGAATGATATAAGAAATTATTACCTTGGCATAAAGAATTTCAGATGAAAATTTTAACATTGAAAATAGATGGAACACAACAAATAGGTGCAATCAGAATGGATTTCAAAAGTACCCACTTAGATTGGTGAGCAAAATAATTTGTCAATAACTGTATTCAAGTTTTGTGAAACCACCACTGAAAACGTTTAATGCCCTCAACTGCTTTCTTCGCTTTTTTAATAGAGAAATTCCATGCCTTTTAAAAAAATAGATCTCATTCTTTAGCAACAATATTGACATCTGTATTTAATGTATGGACATACTAAGGCATTAGATGATTAGGGTAAGTGACACCAGGAGAAAATAAATTAAAACCCTGTACTCAGAAAATCTTGAAGGGTGAGAGTTTTAGAGTCAGACATGTACATTCAAATGCTTTCTCAACGTTAATCTCTTGTGCAAGTTACTGTCTCCTTTTCAAGGCCTCAATTTCCCCATTTGTTACTTGGAGACAATCACAGTTCTTATTTCATAGGTTTTTCTGAGAATTAAATATGATAATACAGAAGACTTAGGCCAGCTTAAGCAACATATTAGATATTTACTGAATATTATTTAACTAAAGTATACAATGATACATGTTTTTAAAGTTTTTATATGCTCAAAGGACTATGAATGTAAAAGTTTTACACCGAATTGTGACTGTTATTATCATAGCATCACTCTTCATTAGTATAAACATGGACTATAGAATCTAGAAAATGGTGTTATAAAATATCAATGTCCTACATGCTATAAAAATATGGTATTTTAAAAATATACCTTTGAAGGGAAACCATAAAGATTTGTACACAACGTCTAATAGAAATGATTCATGTTTTAGATTTGTCAACGTATAGCAAGTGATATCAAATATTTCCTACATTGTGTTTTAAATTCAATGATTTTCAAATTCTCATTCTAAATGTTATATAAGATTTTACAAAGTAAATCTTTTTATATTCATTTGTGTACATTATACTAAATGTATTATCTCTATTGGCCTTTAGAAAGAGTTTTGCTATTTTTAAGTAAAGTAATTTTCAAGCTCTGTTATGTAGAGTAAAATCTTCATTCCATAATATAGCACAGAATATTTCTTAGCCTTCGTGTACACAGAGAATTGTTTTAACATCAAGAGAAATAAATTATAATGACAACATGTTGAAGAAGAAAATTAAGGCTTTATAGGAATCAACCTAATCTTATAGTTTCTGTATTAATCCATTGAACTCTTGAATAATTGTAAATAGATATCAGACTTACAGCCAAATTTAAGAAGCTCTAGATTTTTAATTATTCCTCAAAGAGTAATTACATTGCTTGTGAAATATCAGTGCCTCATAAATATATTTTTAAATAGATCAAGGTGATAAAGAATGCATAAAGTAAGAAGGGGAAAAATAAACTAACGAAATAGACAATTGTATTTGAAGTAGTCATTTCTAATTACAGAAAACCTTCATTGATATCTTCTACCCTTAGAGAACCCAAACAGAATTAAGTAAAACACAAACTATACACTCTAATAAGAAATGCAGATTTATTATTTTCAAATTTACACTGTACATTTAGCTGCTAATAAAAGCACTTCTAAGTAACAGACTTTCATTGCGTGCTTTAATAAATAGGTGGGAATCATTTGAAATTAGACCCATTTGTATCACACAATGTGTTAAAATCTTTAAAAACAGCTTGGTTAAAAGCCTCAAGCAATCTTGTTTACACTATTAGCAAATCCTTGCCTCATAGATCATACAAAAGTAAATTTCAGCCTAGCCTAGTTCAAATTATCATAAATTCTGAATTATATTCAGCATTTTAAAGCTGGAAGGGACCTCAGAGATATTCCAGTGAAGTCTACAATAATGAGATTTTCCTGGCTGTTACATCTGAAATGCATGCCATATGTATAAACAAATTCTAAACATTGTTGACTATTTTCAGAAATGTTAGTGATACTGTGTTGTTACTTCAAATGGTATGTTTTTTCAAACATATCAAGAATTTCACGAGATATTCAGAAACTTTTTGTTAGGATGATTTAAAATCATTAGCAATGTGTTGCATTGTTTGTATTCCTGGCTTTATCATTTTGTTTTCTTATCCCACTCTGCCCTAGAAAGTTCAGGAGTAATAGTCTTTACATTAACAGTTTGACGACACAGTATATATGAATAACATAGTCAACAATTTCAAGAACTTGTAAAAAGTCAAACCAGAACTATTACACATATCTGAAATCACTAGTGGTGGGAGCCACCATGTGGCTTTCTACACACATGAGAGAAAGCTTACAATTTCCCTCCAGTATTCTGTTCTGCTGAAGTGTATTTTATACTGGGAGGAAATCAGAGAAGCCCTCGTATGCGGCATACTGCGGTTGTGTAACTACACGTTGCAAGTCCCACTAAATTGGCTCTCTCCTTGTCAGGCTCCCTAACTGCATATTCCAGTTCTCAGAGACTTTTCTAGGACCTTACGGGAAATTTATCAAAATATGCCGTCACTTCTAGCAGAAAGAAGTGGGGCTTTTGTCATTTGGGCACCATCTGCCCAGTCACCCTACTCCCTGATGTAACCTACTTTATTTATCCATGCAATAAATATTTATAGAGCAACAACCAGGTGCAACCAACATATGCTATGTTGCCAAGAGGAATCCAAAAGAAATGTTAGAGTTTCTGACCTCAAAAAGTTTTAAATCTGATTATGGAGGAAAATCACGCTTTTGTGAAGCAGATAAATTACAGTGCATAATAGTCTGCTGTAAGTGCCAGAGGCATCGTACACTTAATGTTACAAGAAAAAGAGGATCAGTACAGACTCAAAGGCAAGAAGATACTCTGTAGAAGACAAATCGGGATCTAGATCTATGAGACTGGGTAAGATTTTCTAAGGCTGGACATTCCATGTCTAAGAAATATCTGTGTCGCAAAGTCAAGAAAATAACCCTAAAAGTGCAAAATGACTACTCTCTCTGCCATTACACTACCAGTACATGATGCCTATTAGTCATACATAATTATTTAATTTAAAATTAATAAAAATATAGGTTCACTTTCTTAATCACACAAAATATATTTCAAGTGCTCAAAATCCACATGTGGCTAGAGACTAGAGTATTGGGCAACGCGGATTGAGAGTATGTCTAACATCCTACAAAGTTATTTCAGACAACTCTATATGGTATTTATTTCACAACAAGATTAACCTAAAAGAAGTAAAAGACTCAGTTCAGGACACAGAAAACTTGATTTAATGATCAGTGATCCAAGACAAAAAAAAATCCTGCATGGAAATTCCACTGTGGATGCAAAGCATATTTCAGCACTCCATAAAGCCTCTGTCATGTAGAACTTACCTTCTCAGAAGGATGGACCAATTAGTGTGAGGGACATGGCATATAAGGAGGCAGGAGGGGAGGATAATTAACTTACTTGGAGATGGCATATCTACAGGTGGGAAGTGGAATAACAGTTTAGCAATGTCCAAGAAGAAGAATATGAGAACTAGAGAAAGAAACAATAAAAAGCCATTTATGGACTTGACAAAAGTTCTACCTTGCAAGTATCAGCTCATCTGTAGGCACAGCTAATGCCTTAGATTGCTGTAAACTTCTGATGGTTTGTCTGTAAAAGAAAATCTAAACTAAATGAATGGAGGAGGAAAGAATTAATAGGGCAGAGGGGGATGTTTGAAGGAGTTATGAATATTCAGTTGCTTCAGTTGCCTCTTGGTGTTGGGAAGGTTAAAATTCCGGGAAGAATTCTAAAGTAAGAAACATTTCTTGTACAGTGTCTCTAATGTCCAGGGATTACAAGTACTCCTTAACTCCCACTAAACTAGGACACTATAACCTCCCTTTTTCTTCTTTTAATTGTAATATTTACACATTTATACAGAGTTTCCTTTAGCCCTCCCTTCCCAAATAAAAACCTTGTTTATTGTTTATTTCTAATCACGAAGCTATCTGGTAATATCCAAGGGAACCTAGAACATGAAGCACCCTTTTGACCATATTATCTATTGTGACTGAGATTTTAATAGGTAACTAACATAGTCCAATTGATTGAATTAAATCTTTAATAACCACGAATTAATGTTTACATATTCCTAACAATCCCTGGCATAGCTTACTGATTGATGAGAGAATGTGGGTGATTGTGTGTGTGTGTGTGTGTGTGTTGCTAATACTTAAAGAATTTTTTAAAATGTGGCAAATTTTAGAGCTGAAAGAATGCTAAGAACTAAGATATTTGTTTTAATATATAAAAAACTAAGGCCTAAAAAACCTTAAATGATATTCTAAGTTTAATGACAGTTGTATGCTCCGATGTCTTAGCCCAATGTTTCTGTTTTATTACACTCTGATGTTAGTTGTGATGTTACTTTTGTTAGTCAACATATTATAAACAGCTCGATTATCAGTTCTAATCTTGGCTAATCAAATAATATATTACTCCATTTAGAGTAATTAACATATTTAGCCACAAAATCCATATATCTCAATGAATATTTCTAAGCGCTTTTATGAATATATACCTGTCTTCTTTATTTCTGGCTTTGTCCCTTACCTAGAGACTCAATATTTGAAGATGGATAGTCAAATGCAAATTATTATCTGACACAGACAGAAATGCTTCTAAAACCCTTCTGCTGGGCAGGCTATTAAATTGATGGCTTCTAAAGCACCATGTCTCATAGTATTCACATTCTGGTATAGTTCTTTCTCACACTAGGCTTGGCCAGGTGACTTGCTTTGGCCAACGGGACAGTGGCAACTGTGGTGCAAGCAGAAGCTTGACAAATAAAGACTTGTACACTGGAACTTGTCTTCTAGGAATGGTTCTTAGAAGCCAGCTGCCATGCTGTAAAGAAGGTTGAACTAAAGGGGAACTTTATGAAGGAAAGACCCTGGAAGATGAGGATGTCTTGGATATTCTATGCCCAGTAAAGTCCTAACTAAATACAAGCGCATGAATAACCTCAGCTATAGCACAAAAAGTACAAAACCACCCAGCAGAGCACAGTCAACCTAAAGTCTTCTTAATTTTCACTGTGTCATATCATATGGTAATAATGTAAACACAATAGACTCCTAAAAGTATAAAGCTGTATATTTCACTTAAGCAGCAATTGTAGAGACAATCTGGTATACCAGCTCTATTTTTTAATATTTTGTATGACTGTGCTCCATAGAAACAACTGTAGTATTTCTTATTGGAGGAAAAACAAAGGTGGCTTGCCTCTTTGAACTATTGCTTTAAGAATTTTTTTTTAATTTTATTGATTTTTTAATTTATGAGAACTCAAAGAGTATTTAGGAGGAGCTTTTAATGCAAGAAGTTTTTAAAAATTGGTATTAGTCTGTATCTTCTAGTGAAGATAGCTATGTATAATAACCTTTGGGAGTAAAGTTCTTAACATTATGTACTTTTACTTCAGAATACATCTTATTTGATTTGGCTAACCATCACTATTAGTAATTGATATGGTTGTTCATTAGTCATTTGCATGATTCATGTATAATTCTGCTCATCATTTTATACTCTTATGTGACTTTATTGGTAGTATTAGCTGTTCTTTGCTTATATGTAATCCTAAACTAAAAACAGTTAGAGAAAAGATATTTCTTTATAATTTTTCCCTTATAAAGGTCTCTGCCAAAATTTACCTGAGTTATATGGTACAGTTTTTCTGAATTTAATGCAAGTTCTAAAGTCACTTAGGAAGTGAAGTGGATGTGTTAACAGGCATGCCTCCAAAAAGGTGGTGTCAAGCAAATTGGGAAAATGCTTTGTACTCTCATAGATTTATGATGAATTTTAATATATTACAGATGATGAGAAGATAATTACATTAATTTTGTTCTTCAGATGTACATGGTTACAGAAATGTTTTCTTGCCAAATAGGTTATAATTGCTCAAGAAATAAGTTGCTTACAGATACCTTAAAATTGTGAAATCCAAAAGGGTCTCTGTTTTATTCTTTCCATAGCTGTCTTTGCTAGTGGTGGTTTTGGGGTAAATATTCCTGAATACCTGTTGGAAAAGCTTCCACCTTCTATGATATCCCTCTGATTCCTCTTTGTCATTTCTCTTTTCTCCTTTCAGCTTTCTTTCTTTATTCCTTTCCTTCCTTCTTTCCTTCCTTCCTTCCTTCCTTCCTTCCTTCCTTCCTTCCTTCCTTCCTTTTCTTTCCTTCTCTCTCTCTCTCTCTCTCTCTCTCTGGCTAGCCTCAGCAGTGTTGCTCTCCTTCTCCAAGTTTAACATTGGTTGACCTCAGGAATTTCAAAGCTAGCTGATCATCAGAATTACTAGACCTTTTGAAGAACAAAACAAACAAATATCAGGGGCAATTCCTTCTCTGGGATTCTGACTCAGCAAGGGTAGAGTGGGAATAGTAAAATGGCTTTGCAAAGTTCCAGATAAGTCTAAATGTAAAACAGGGTGGTGAACAACTGGTCTGCCTCCAAACTTTACTGGCCATAAAAAGAAATGTGTTTTGGACTTCAAGGTTTTTCATAAGGAAAGAAAAACAGAGATATGATAGCTAAATGCAGTGCTTGGTGCTGAACTGCATCCTGGATGGAGACAGAATGGAATGGGATGTAAAGGGTCTTAATGGAACAATTGAGGAATTTTGTGTATGGACTCTTAATTAGATAACCGTGTTTTATGAATATTAAGTTTTTCAGATTTCTTTATTTGGGTTTTAACTACTTAAGAGGACATTAAGATTTCATTTTTTGCTCTTGTTTTCCCAGAAACACATGGTGAAATATTTAAGGGTAAAGGGGCACAATTTCTACAATGTATTCTCAAATATTTAAAGGAAAATATGCATGTATGTATACATATGTAGAGGGAGACAGAGATTGGTAAATAAATAAGGCAGCATATAAATAATTGTTGGATTTGGGTAAGTGGTATATTAGAGCTTCTTGTACTCTTTTAGCAATCTTTCTGTAAGTTTGAAATTATATCAAAATTTATTATTTTATAAAAAGCTTTACTGTAACTGAAACTATGGGTCCTCAAATTTCTTTCCAAAAAGACATAATACTGAACTATCTGATTGAAAGAAATCAAACAAATAGATGTCAAAAAAGCAGTTTGGAATCTACTGTCAAATCAACTGAATATTAGAAAATTGATTTTTTAGATGTTAATACCATTATGTACAATAATTGTACACTTGAGAGTTGAAAAGTAAGGTTAAATTGATTGAAGTATTAAGTGACATAAAGATTGTTTGCTTTTTTCAACTCAAATGATGGAAGAAAACCAAGAAAAAGTAATATAAAGTAAAATTTTTTGAAAATATATGAAGCAGTCATATGTTAAACAAGAAATGGAGCACATATCTGATTTGACGTCAGAAAATATAAGTTCAAATTTATTTCTTACTTAGCATGGTATCTTGAGAAATTTGGCTAACCATCCTAAATTTCCTAATCTGTAAAACAAATCTAGTCCTGATAAAGGCCTCATTGAAGAGGGAAATAAATGATAAAAAAAAGTTGACGATATATTGTCATATATTGCAAACAGAAACTGTCAAGCATAATTCCCAGCCATGTAAATACAGTTGTCTCGTGGTATCCATGTAAAATTGATTCCAAGACCTCCTGCAAGTATCAGAATCAGCAAATGCTCTAGTCACTGATATAAAATGGTTGTAGTGTTTGTGTATAACCTGTGCACATTCTCCTGTATACCTTAAATAATCTCTAGATTACTTGTAATACCAAGTACAAGGTAAATAGTTGTTATACTGTATTGTTTGGGGAATAATAACAAGAGTATGTCTGTACATGTTAAGTTTTTTCCAAATATTTTTTACCTGTAGTTGGCTGAATCCATGGATATGGAACCTACAGATACAGAGGGGCAACTGTATGATATTTTGGACATCTCACAAGTTCTAGATAGTTTCCTAGGTCGTTGGACCTAACAAGAGGCTCCATCTGAACTGCAAGGTGAAGAATGAGACATGAGAAATCTATTTCCTGGTGATGGGTAAGTGGTGGGAGTTGAAGAGAATCAAAGGAAATCACTGGCTTACAGAATTACTTTACTGATTGGTGAAATATCTAATGTCGCCCCTAAAATTGTGATCCAAATAGAGAAAGCAAAAACCCACACTCCGTTCGTGCCATGACCCTCCCATCTTTGGGTTTTAAAATCTGATTCTCTGAGATTAATTTGGAGCAATCTTTCAAGTCATTTGTTTTGTAAAGGTACATAAATGTTCATTTTTCTGAACTTTTATATATGAACCATCCTTAAATGGTTTTTACAAAAGAAAATACATTGTGTAGATATGAAATTGTTGGTTGACAATATCATTCCTTCAAAATTTTTAGATTTCTTATTTGAAATATTTACAATGTCTGAAGCTAGTTGGATACAGCTTTCTTTTGTGAAAAATCCCTTCTTTTCCTTTTTCCTCCTTATTTGGATACTTGAGTTTCTAAATTATTACTTGTTTCTCTAGGAATTTGGAAGTTGTCAATATGAATTTTGTGGGTCTCCTTTATCATTTTATCTTAAAGTTAGTAATCACATCTGAATATGCAAGTTGAACAGTCAATATTTCTGTTATATTTTTATTTACTGTTTCTGTTTAATATGTTTTAATTCTTTATTCAAGACCACTAGTTAATTACATACTGAAGCTGCAAAATAGGTCTTATAGACTATCAAGTTCTCTTTTATACTTTTCATCTCTTTGTTCTCATCCCGTAACATTTTATGACAGCTTCGCAGCCCTTCCTCCTTCAGTATTATCATTAGTAGAGTTCCGTATTCTCCGCACCTTTTTAAAATGTGGGGTTTAGTTTTTTCTGTTACACTTTAAGTTTTATTGAGCTCTTTTAGCTTTTCTGTCTCTCTTTTGTACCTCACCCTTTTCCTCATTTGATGATCCTGCTTCATGGAGGTTCATGAAGCATTTCTTTTTGCATTTTATTGAACATAGCAAACAGGTTCCAGAAATGTTCTCTTGAGTCTTACAAGAAATCAGTTTTAAAAACATATTCTTCCTTTGGGCTTTCAGGTTGGTAATTCTTTTTCCCTTATTCCACAGTAATTCTTGGTGCTTAATGTTTTGTTTCTTTTTACCTCTCTTTAAGAAATGATTGAATGGAGTACTTTCTAAACTCAGTGACTCTCAGAATATAGGATGGTTGGATTGTCCTTAGACATATCTTCCGACCAAACAAATAGCATGGCAACAATGACAACAAGATCTCCTCCTCAGATTCACATCTAGAAAGGAAATTACTTGCCCAGATTCCAATATGATTTTTAGTTTCTACAAGACATTCACTCTACTGAGATGGTGATTTCTCTTTTACCTCCTGCCTGGTCCTTTGAAACTCTGAGAAGATATAATACACGACAGTCTAAAAGTCCCAGCATTCAGTGTATTTAGGATGTTTCTCTCACCATCTTCAGATCTTTGCTTACGGAGGGAGAAGCAGCCAGTATGCAATGAGCAATCAGTAGTCCACCTCTACAGTGCTAGCTTACTTGTTTCTGAAACATGCTGTTTCTAAATAGGGAGTGAGATGGCAATTGGGGAAATGGATGCAGGTCCGAGAATTGACCTAAAATTGCCTCAAAAATCAACATTTGGGTATTCTTTTTCTTTGGTTACAATATACTGGGTAGAGACCAGTAGGCAAGATATGATAATGTCTTCCCATCCACGTTAGGTGTTGACTTTGTCATGAGATAAAACCCAAGAGTGCCAAGAAAATTGGCCTAACTTTAATTAGCAGGAGTTCCACTCAGATTCTAACTTTAGTGTATCCAAGACCTGATGCCATTATTTTGTCTTTTTAGTGTTTTCTTAAGAATTTTAGGACATAATTAGGAAAAGCTACACCCTTTTAAATGTCCCATAAGATGCTCCTTCACAATGATTAGACTCTTAAAGGTGTTTTTTGATATCTGATAGTAGTATCATCTGCCTAAACATTCTTACCTCTATAAACCTTGAAAAAATTCTAAATTTCTGTCTATTACAGGAAGCTGTTGAAATTCTAGTTTGTGTTGAAAATTCCATTGACCTCCATTTTGTATTTCCTTTACTTGTCTCAGAAAGCTAGTGCTTTTAAGTAACGATAATTTTATTTAGATTGTTTATTGAATCTTTCTATTTTTTTTTTATTTTTCTATTTTGCCATTCATGCAGTAAACATTTAAGTACTTACTGTGTGCTAGACACTGTTCCCTCCAGCTACTAAAATATATGTTCTTCCTCTAAGAACTTGTGGTCTACTCAAGAAGACAGATGACAAAATCAACATTTACAGGGTGCTGTCACACATCTTTTTTAATATTGCATAATGTAAAAAATCTACTTTTTTTTGAGACAAGGTCTCACTTTGTTGCCCAGGCTGGAATGCAGTGGCATGACCTCAGCTCTCTGGAACCTCTCCTTCCCAGGTTCAAGCGATTCTCTGCCCACCTCAGCCTCCCAAAGTGCTGGGATTATAGGTGTGAGCCACCGCGCCCAGCTCTAAAATATCTAAATATCATCAAGTAACATCTGACTTTACTATGCTTAGATTTTTATTTTTATCAATAATGTAGATTTAAAATTTTTATTCTAAACATTTTCTTTAGCACTGTGGCTTTTCTGTTTAATTCAAATCAGTTTGATCAGCATTTAATAAATGTCTATTATAAGCAAGACACTCTACTTGGCACTGTGTGATATGCAAAACTAAATACGACAAAATATGAAACCTCAAGGTTCTTAGACTAGCAGGGAATATAGATTATCTATAATTCACTTTCAATAAACCGCAGAACATGTTAAAGAAGCACAAAAACAGAGATCACAAGAATGACTGTACAATGAAGAGTAAAAAATTGAGCTGGGCTATATTGAATATGATAATAATTACTACCATTTATTAACATGCTTACATAAGCTAATCACTGTAGTAGATGCTTTCTGTACATTGTCTTTAATCTTGGAAAATGAAGATATTTTTTAATTTGCATTATCTATATCAGTTTAGAGGCCCTAACTGAAATGGAATAGCATGCATTTGAAACATTGCTTTAAAATCTTTCCACCCATTTATTGAGGAGGAGTGAGGGTAGGAATGGGATTCAGTGGAAGGCTTGATGCAAACAAAAGAAAAATTAAGTACTTAGAGAAAGACTGGGCAACCATTATCTGCATTAAACTTAGCTCCTTTGGCAGACTACATTGCCTATCAGACCTGGCTTACAGCCACATAAAGATGTAAACTTTCCAACAGTATCCAGACTTAAAAAGAAATAGAGGATTGTAAAGTAAGTGCCATCTTCTTTTAGATTGTATACATCTAACTTCTAAAAGAATTCAACCAAGATAAACATATTAAATTTGTCTCTGAAATATGAAGTGGTGACAAATGTTTTCCACGTTAAAACAAATATTACAACTTAAAAAAAAAAAAAAAAGCCCTGTAAATCAAATTGAATAGGTACTAGCAATAGCTAGAATTGTGGTTGGCCCAGATTCTTTAAAAACGCTATCATTTTAAAGCTTCAGATAAGTTTCCTCTTAGCAGTGGCTAATGATTCTGTTCACTATGTGGAAAACTGAAACCGAAGTGTGCCATTTTGGAGAGAAAATTCCATCTATGAATGAAAAGTTACAAAACTTGCAGGAGGGACAGGTGGGTCATTACATTGCCCTCTTAGCTTGTTTTACCTGAAAACCAGTCTGTTGTGATGTCTGTATAGGTAAAGAATTAGCAAATATTTTGAAAGCTCCCTTAGACTATTAACAACAGGTAAGTTATAACTTGTCATGGAATCTAATTTAAACTGAGAGCAAATTGCTTTTGTGGAGTTATTCAGAAGAAAGGCATCAAGTCTCCTAGAAACTTAGTTTTGTTTGTTTAGCTGTTGTTTTCCTTTTTCTTTCTTTCTTACAAACTGAAGTAAAGTATTGCCTATTACAACATTATTTCTCTTGTTAGGCTTACTACACAAGCTAGGTTATTGAAAATTTAAACTCATTTTCGTTTTCTTCAGAAAGTGTTAATTGTCTTAAAAAATATTACTCATGTCAAAAATCATCAGGGAATTAAAGCTTGGTGCTGTTGCTTAATAGTTAAATAAATTGAGTAAGGACATTTCAAATATTACATATTTTCCCAGCTCCTTGGAGGAATATGAGAATGGCAGGTACTACTTTGTTCAGTAAGTGATTTTCTTTTAAAGTGAAGAAAATTTTCTTTCAAATGAATACCAACAACAGGATATTTATTTTGTTTTAAATTCTTTTGAAAATAATATCTGGTAAATTATAAAAATAATCTTGGGGCCTCATTTTGCTTTTCTCTTTTTATCTTAAAAAGATATTGAATATTAAATTATTTGGTTTCACTTTCTACCTCCATTGAATCAGAAGGAGACTGCTTTGCCATTTCAATTCTATAAAAAAAATGTCTAACCCCATTGATTTCTTTAAGGATTACTCTTAAATATGCTCACAAAATGTTAAAATAAAATGACACTGTTTTAAAGCTGCTCTCTTCTGGTCAGTGTAAATTTAGGGTTTTAAATTGAGTGATATTTTGAAGCAGATGTTATGTTTCCCTTAAAAAGACATTGCTTCTATGACCAAAATTAAATGAATAATGTGTGTTCTTCTTAAGACTCTTATTCTACATAGTTAGACTTACAAGTCAACCACTAGTTTGCTATGAGATAAATTTGTTTAATCAATCACTGTAACTACTGTAAAATCAGCATCCCTTTGGTATGTTGATGTAAGTGTAACATCTAAGTGTAATTTCAAAGCGACACTCTAGTATATCTGAGATGGCAATAGAGCATTTGAATTTATTTTGGGAAAAAGAAATAATAAATTAGATAAGATCTTATTAAATTTTACAT
Organism: Plecturocebus donacophilus; assembly: GCA_004027715.1. NCBI lineage: Eukaryota > Metazoa > Chordata > Mammalia > Primates > Pitheciidae > Plecturocebus > Plecturocebus donacophilus. Next base: position 528 of record PVKP010006009.1, on the reverse strand, counting down.
TAATTATCCCTCAAACAGTGTACCCAATATGTATTTATGTATAGGGATATGCATATCTGTGAATAACAGCAGAGAGAGGGAATGATCAAATCGAGACGTATCTCTCAGGGTCATTGGAGAATCTATCTCAAGTGTTAGAAAGCCATTTAAAACAGTATTGAGAACTCGATGCTGCCAGGTTCAAAGTGTTCCGTTTCAAAACCCTCGAAAAGGCAGATGTTAAGTCTTTGTCTTAGGGTACTAGGCCACGTTTCTTTTTCACAGTAAGAGTAGTCTCATTGCTGGAATTATTTGAGCTACACATGTCTTTAGTAAAGTGAGTCCTAGGCGCGTGTGAGTGGGAGTGCAGCGCACAGCGAAGCCTAGAGGAGCTGGTGACACCCAGGGCAGTGACGGGCAGGCCAGGCAGACCCAGGGCAGTGACGGGGAAGCCAGGCAGACCCAGGGCAGTGACGGGCAGGCCGGGCAGACCCAGGGCAGTGACGGGCAGGCCAGGCAGACCCAGGGCAGTGACGGGGAAGCCAGGCA
>PVKP010006008.1:0-85794 GCA_004027715.1 Plecturocebus donacophilus | reverse complement strand
ACCAAAGAGAATGACAACAAGCCTTGGCAAGAATGCAGGGAATAGAGAGCCCTGTACACTATTGGTGGGAATGTAAATGAATGCAGCTATTTTGGAAAGTAGTGTGGAGGTTCCTCACAAAACTAGCAATAGAATTACCATATGATGCAGCTACCCCACTTCTGAGTATATATCTAAAGAAAATTGAAATCAGTATGTTGAAAAGATGTATGTAGTCCCATGTTCATTTCGGCATTACCCACAATAGCCAAGATAGGAAAGCAACCTAACAAATAGATAAAGAAAATATGGTGTATAGACGCAATGGAGTACTCTACAGCCCTTAATAGAAGGAAAATTCTGCCATTCACAACAAGGATAGAACTGGAGAGAATTATGCTAACTGAAATAAGAGAGGCACAGAAAGATGAATACTGTATGATCTCACTTATATGTGGAATCTAAAAAAGTCAATCTCATAAAACAGAGGAGAAAGGTGGTTACTAGAGGCTGGGGCTTGGGGCCAAGGAATGAGGAAAAAGGAGATGTTGATCAATGGGTATAAAGTCTCAGTTAGACTGGAAGAATAAGTTTTAGTGATCTATCACACAGGTTGGCAACCATAGTTTAAAATAATGTATTGTATATCTCAAAATTGCTAAAATAATAGATTTTTAATGTCTTCACCATAGTTACCTTCCTTTTTTCAATGTATGGAGAAAAGAACGGTGACTATGTAAAGTGACAAACATGTTAATTAGCTGATTGAATCTTTCTACGATGTGTACATAAATCAAAACTTCACTTTGTATCCCAAGAAATTCCCCATAAATGGTTATTAGTTTTAAAAAAATCTACACACACACACAAAGAAAATGTTTCCAAAAGCCAATAGGAGGGCACTGCTCTCATGTCTTTTGTCTCCTGGTGGCAAAGACAACCGTCGTTGAGCCTCCCAACAAAATACCCAGTATCCTTGTGGCATCCATTCTGTCAGCTTCATTAGCCAAATAGGGTCCCTGACAACCCACAGGCCAAGTTCTGCCTGGAATTATTTGCCCACAAGTTCTAGCTGAAGTGACAGAAACAGTTTAATCTCAAAGTAGGTGGGACTGCCACCCGTATTCTGGTGCCAGAGACTTTACCATGGGCTTCCTCAGCCCTGCCACTCACATCACATCTGTAGAGCTGGAGTTTCCGAGTGAAGCTTAGGGTCCTTAGGGTAATAGAATCACTGATGTCTTTGTCACATCAAGGGTGCTGCACAGAGCACTCACGGAGGTTTTGGAATGAGAACACTCAGAACTCTCGCAAACACTTCCTCCCTGGCTGCCTCCTCTGCTTTCTCCCCTCTCTTTCCTATTCCCCCAATTTGCCTTCACCCCTGCTCCTATGCCTTTTCTCTCTGTCTTCACACTTGTCTCTTACAATGACCGCTTTCACTTACAAGAATTCATAAATGTGACTCATTTGCACCCACATAATTGAAACTGTACTCCACCAGAAAGCTCTGGTCTGAACTCAGGGAGGATGGACTGTGGTCATTCCCTGGCTCTTCCACATAAATTCTAAGACATTAAGACATTCTCGCAGCATGTGAAACAAGGGGTGAGAAAGGTGGGGAAAAAGTATTTAATGAAAACAGATGTGTCCACTGTAATACCTTGCTCTTGAGTCTCCAATCTAAAAAGAGAGCATACATGTGAAATTAAACCCGCTGAAGAAAAGATCCAAGTGGATTAATATTCTTCATCTGTGCCCTCCAGTTACTCGAGGAGAATGTTGTAAGGATTGATGAGGGAATAACCGGAAGCTCTTTGAACTGCCTTGTGATGTGATGGTTGCTTCCTAATAAGATGACCCAATTACCAGCCTTATTTTCGATACTGCAACTATATAGGAGAGCTCAATTCTTACGGTATTCCTTAAGGAAGGATAACCTTCATAAAATGCTACTGTAACAGCAGCCAGAGTCAGACAGGTATTACACAACCATAAGACAGGCTATAAATAGCTGTACCTCTCTCTTGCTGCCCTCTTCCCCTTCTCTTTCTTCTCAGTATCGCAGCCTCTTTTCTAATCTTTTCTCTTGTTTCTTATGATTTCTATTACTTTCCATCTCGGTCTGTCTGTTTCTGTCTTGCTCTTGCTCTCTGTCTCTCATGCACACGTACCCAACTGTCCTGTGGATGCATGCCCAGGTGTCAGTGGCAGCAACTGTATTGGAGTCCCACGGCACCAAAGTATGTTAGCAGCAGTGAATCCGTCCATACAGGTCTATAGCAACCTCAGTTCTTATCTCCTCATAAAGCAGAAGGAGAGACTGGGCCCAGTTTTAGAGCAGGAGTGAACGTTTACTCAAAAGCTTTAGAACAGGAATGAAAGGAAGGAAAATACACTTGACAAAGGGCCAAGTGGGCAACTTGAAAGACAAGTGCACAGTTTGACTTCGACTTAGGGTTTTTGTTTGTTTGTTGAGACAGCGTCTTGCTCTATCACCCAGGCTGGAGCAGAGTGGTGCAATCTGGGCTCACTGCGAACTCCACTTCCTAGGTTCAAGTGATTCTCCTGCCTCAGCCTACTGAGTACTTGGGATTACAGACACTTGCCACAACACTCAACTAAGTTTTGTATTTTTAGTAGAGACAAGGTTTCACCATGTTGACCAGGCTGGTCTCAAACTCCTTACCTCAAGCTTCCCCAAATGCTGGGATTACAGGCATGAGCCACCACACCCAGGTGACTTACGGTTTTGTCGGTTGGTATACTTCCAGGGTCTTGCATCCCTTCTCCTGTGATTATTCAGTTAGGTGGGCTATCTATGTGTGCAGTGGTCTGCTAGTGCTTAGAAGGGGAGCATGCACAGTGTGTTTACTAGTGTACTCATGGTCACTTGAGGCATTTTTTCCTTACCAGTTAAGTGTTCCTGGAGGAAGCTCATATACTGGTTAAATTCCACCACTTTGTCTCTTAGCGCACATGCTTGAGCTCACTCGTCCAACTCCTGAGGTCTTATTGGGAAGCTACTGATCACCAGTTTCGGGTATTCCTGTTCATTGGAAGACTGCCCATCCCTGGCACTGGCTGGGACCAATTATTATTTTAGAGAGACAGTCTAACAATTGCCTGACCATCAGCTGATGGTTGCCTGGCATTCCTGGTGTGGGCGTAGTGGGGGAAACCCTCTCCTCCCCTGCTGACACCTGACTAGGTACCTACTGTAGCATAGGTATTTACTCATTTGTTAGAGGAGTAATGGGAGTAACCCTTGAGAAGTAGGTCTGACAGTTTTTGCATCTGTTCATGAGTATTTCTTTAGCCTTCAGGAAGCTGGGGCTGGATGTTCTAAATGTGCTCCCATCTCTGGCTAACGCCTAGCTTAGCCATGGGGATGCTCCTTCTCTGCACTGTTGGAGGTTTTGCTTTGGCTTCTTCAACTTCCCTATTTCCTTTCCATTCCTGTTTACACATCTCTTTAACATCTTGTCCCATGTCTGATTCAATGACTTTCTGATGCAGAAACCTCTGCTGTGTCCAGCACTTTGTGACAGACACCCCATAGAGGATTTAAGAAGAATGAAAGACCCCATCTCTTTTTTTTTTTTTTTTTTTGAGACGGACTCTCACCCTGTTGCCCAGGCTGGAGTGCAGTGGTGCAATCTCAGCTCACTGCAACCTCTGCCTCGCAGGTTCAAGTGATTCTCGCGCCTCAGCCTTCAGAGTAGCTGGGATTACAGGAGCCTGCCACCATGCTCAGCTAATTTTTTTTATTTTTTTATTTTTAGTAGAAACAGGGTTTCAAACTATTGACCATCTCTGTCTTTAAAGCACTTACTGTAGTTGGAGTGACAAGAATTCCACAAACAAGGAACATAGTCATAGAGTATATAATCAAGGGCTGTACGGACACAGTTGCCTTCCAGAAATATGTGACGTGGCTGGCAGAAGTGAGTCTGCGCTGCCAAGAGCAAGATGATCAGCTAGAATTGAAGGGTAAAATCTCAGAAAAGGACAGTTAGATCTTGAGATGGCTTTGAGGAACTGAAAGCATTCCAAAAGGGCTAGCAAGTATATACCCTCCAGGCAAGGAGGACGGCATTCTTGGTAGTCCAGGAGCTTACTGTTCTGCTGATGCATACAAGCTTTAGTGAGAAAGAAATCTTTCCCCGAATCAAGTTTCTAGCCATATTTGGAGTTTGGACATCACTCAGTTTCAAGGCTCTGGAGTTGTATGGGGCTTGCAATGGCAGGAAAGGCCCATCAGGCAGGCCCATGAACAATGTGCTCCCCTTATGGAATCAGTTCGCTGTTAGTGCTTGGTTAGTGCTTAGGGTGGGCAGGAGCCTTTTGTATTAAAGCAATTACTTTTACAAAAAGAGGAAGAAAATCTTATGTTTCTGTGACTAAAATGACAGAAATGAAGTAGTGGAGACAGTTACAGTGGTATTTTCCATCAAACAGTTTTTCTATTTGTGCAACATATTTCTAAGTGATAGAAAATGACACACTGTCTCCATTACTTCATTTCCAGCATTCCAACCTTTTCTAACTTTCATATTTGTGAAACAAATTGCTTTAAACATGTCAAAGACACTCGAGTGGAGTGTTAGCCAAATTTAAAAAATAAAGATGATTCATAAAGACACTGCTTGTGTTTATAGCCATCATGACAACATTTCAAGAAAAAAGAATCACAGTCCTGATTACTGAAAGCACAAGCGTAAGGTAATCATCTTCAGAAGTTAGAAACGAATCTCTTTTTGCTCTCTGCCTTTTTCCCTCAGATTTATATGGGATGGTAAAGCCGGCCTTGTGGTGTTCAGCTATCCTTGCTTCAGTGACTCACTAAGTAATCCCTTGCAAGTTGATTTCTCCAGCCTCTGGACTTATTTGTATTGTTATGCAATGGGTGGGACACTTCACTGCTGTTCGGCTCCTCACCAGTTAGTTCTGTCTTTTCTTGCAGCTGATGCTTCTTGAGGGGAAAGGCCACGTTGTGTCTTTCGTTAGACATAGGATGTTGCCGAAGGTAGGGCAACCAGGAGGGTAGGAGGGTATCCCTTAGAATATCCCTTAGCATGTACTTTTGAAGAATTGATATTGGCACTCCAAACAAGAAAGTTCAAAAAGTTCCTCTTAAAATACTTAAAAACCTACATCACTAAAGGGGAAAAAAAAGGCCAAGTGAGGTGGCTCACTCCTGTCATCCCAGCAGTTTGGGAGGCTGAGGCGGGCGGATTATGAGGTCAAGAGATGGAGACCATCCTGACCAACATGATGAAACCCTGTCTCTACTAAAAATACAGTAATTAACTGGGTGCGGTGGCACGAACTTGTAGTCCCAGCTACTCAGGAGGCTGAGGTAGGAGGATCGCTTGAACCCAGGAACTGGACAGAGGTTGTAATCAGCCAAGATCATGCTTCAGCCTGGTGACAGAGACTCTGTCTTAAAAAAAAAAAAAAAAAAGGAAGGACATGGATACACAGGATAATTGCACAAAAATTGGGTAGTACATGTATTGTTGCTGTTTCAAAGGCTTTTTAACTTTTGAAACAAACTCCTCTTTACAGAAAATTTACAAGACAAACCATACAAAGAACTTTTTCCAGAGCCATTACAGCTGTCAATCTGATGTCTCGTCATCCCTGAAGACTTCAGTGTGTGTGTCCTATGAGCAAAGACATTATTCTATACAACCATCAAAATAAGGAAATTAACACTGATATTTTATGGTAGTCTCATCTTTAGAACGCATTTGAGTTTTTCCAATTGTTCAATAATGTCCCTTATAGCAAGAGGAGCTAATCCAGGATCACATGTTATATTTAGATGTCATGTCTTATGTCTTTAGTTTTCTTTAGTTTAGAACAGATAAATAATCTTGCTTTGACTTTCATGATTTGACACGTGTGAACATTACAAGGCAGTGATTTTTAGAATGCCCCTCCATTTGGGTTTGACTGATGTTTCTTCATGGTTAAAATCAAGTCACACATCTTTCACAGGAAGATTGCAGAAATGATTCTATGTTCTTCTCAGTGCCTCCTACCTGGTTGCACATAACTTTTACAGACCCCGTTACTGATGATGTTAACTTAACCACTGGATTAAGTTGGTGCCAAAGGTTGAGTACCCAGGAAGTAGACTGTGAAATTAGCATGCAAGCAGTTGATTAGGGAGTGCTCTTGAGATCAACTCCTATGGAAGGTAGCAGTATTGGCCAGTAGGGGAATCAGGCTGTAATGCAGTCACACCAAAGGCCTCAGCTGACACTGTGTGAAACTCTTGAGCTGAGATGGCTCTTCAGAGTTCTCCAGAGATGGGAACAAAGGGACGAGGCTTTGTTCCTCCATAGTGATCAGTCACTGGATGTGAGCCACCCCTGGAATGAGGTGTGGCTTTGGATGAGTCAGTTTTCTTCTCGTAAAGCAATGCCCAAGGAGAGCTGACCCACCGAGGACTCTTTGTCATCGCTCCTAGCAGCTGAGGAAAAGCCTGTCTGTCATTTTTGAAGATGCCTTGGGCAGAACATCACAGAGCCCAACACAGAGGTGACTGTTGGGGTTGCCCCTGCAAAGTTACTCTTTGTTCCTTTTATAGTTAATAAGTACTTTATGGGAAATTATCTTGAGACTATAAAATCCCATTTATCACCAAAATTATTATTGATAGAATGACTGATTAATACCAGGATGAATCCTGATTTTCTCTTTTAATTAAATAGGTTGCTTAAATCTTTTATTATCATTAAATAATTTAATGTTCAAACAGCCTTGATTTTGCCCGTTGGAAACTGTTCCAACTGGTTTCTGTATCCTTACTTCCTCAGTCTCTGGCACAGTACAATGTTTCAGGCTTATTTTGAAATTTCCCTGCACCTACCCTGAAAACAACCATTTCTTTAAGGAGAACAATTTCTCCAAAGAACTCTGCTTCATTTTAATAGAAGGTCTTATTTAGAAACCAAGATCTAGGTTCTAGGTGTGCTCATTACTACTTTACCTCCTGTCAGTGTTTCCCTATTCAACCTAGGTATATCTCACTCACCGTTCTTGTCACCACTCTGTCACACCTATGGTGACCCTGATTTATGACCCTGGTCCTCCATACATTTTTTACCCTTGAGCTTGTCATTTACTGAGTCTTTGCAATGTGCCAACAGTGTGCTTTGTGTTTGCTTTATCTTTATGTTGCTGTTGTAACAAAATATCATAATCTTAGGGACTTAAAACAACAAAAATGTATTATTTTGATATCAAGTATAATGATACATAAAAGGTATAATGACACCTTCACTAAGGTCCTCCTACTTAGTGTCCTCCCTTAGGGAGGAATCAGCGGAATTTAGATGCTGATTATTCTGGATCTGAATGATCCAGAATAATAAAGACCTGATGACTGGTCCTGGTATACCTGGTCTGACACTGGAACTGAGATCTGGAAAGGTCTTAGAAGAAATTATATTGAGACTGTAAAATCCCTGAGCAAGAAGACAAGATCTTCAGAATGTGAAGTAAAGAATATGCCCTCTCCCAATTTTATGCAATGAATGGAATTCTACTATGGCAATTGATTCATTTAAGATGTGAAGGAATTATTTCTTATAAAGTATAAATATGGAGGTAAGAAGTATCAGTACCCTTCTTAGACATTTTAACAAAATGAATTTATTAGACTCTTGCCATTAACTGTTAGCTGAGACCAGTTCCCTGAGAATGAGTTGCCAAATGATTGTTTTCATGGGGAGCCATGTGATGTTCAGTAGCCAGGTGCTGCCAGGGAAGGCTGGCCCAGATGAGTTCCAAAGTGAGGATTCTCCAGCCACTCTGTAAACAGTATGAAACTCCAGGGTACATGCTTAAAACACTCTGGAATTTGACTATTGGCAGATGTTTTAGATGAAATTCTTTCACTTTGCCATTTTCCAAAGCACTGGAATTAGGTGTTATTTATGGAAGGTAATATTGTACCCCTTCAAGCCCACAAATGCCCACAAGTCCTCAGCAATGAGCTTGATTAAAGGCAAATCAGTAGGGAACACATGACCAGAGGAAATGAGAGAAGACTGGAATATATATTAAGGCCTTAAGAAGATGTCGATAACAATTGTTCTCCCACAAGGTATCCTTAGGCAAGACTCCTCTGGTCCAACCTCAATACTGTTTCCTTACCTTCCTGTGTTTCAAATGCATCCATGGTCTCTCATGTTGTTTCTCTATGACACTTGCAAAAACTAGGCTTGAATACAGTTTTTTTAAAGTGATGCTTTTAAATGTAAGCAGTAATCAACTTATGAAGTAACAATGAACACCTATAGTAAGCAAATAAACACCTACACATAAATATAAATATGAGTAAATAAAATGCAACTGTCTCTTTCTTTCTACCAGTCCTTTGAGTTCTATATTTGTTGTTAGGTCGTTAATAAAGTTGGTGACTTCCCCCACAGTCTACTAGTCTTACTCTGTTACTGTCACATGGTATTAGTATTGCCAATTAAATTACAGTCTAAACTTGGATATTTTATCATAAACCTACTGCGCACAGGAAATGTATCATGTCTCAGCACATTCACCACCCTCTCTCCTCCAGTTTAAGTGGTATCACTCTGCTCATCATAAGTACTAGTAAATATCTGTTTAAATAAATGTTTATTAAGTATGTGTTGTAAGTATCCACTTGTAGGTTAATATTAGATGGACTGCACCATAGTCCTTAGAATGTTTTCTATGTTGATTTTTGTTCTTCCAATAATTGGTTTAATTTCTGGCAATGCAAATTCACTTAACATTTGCTTTTATATATTGCATTCACATAGACCTCAAAGACAAACAAATACTTTATCAGAATTACCAGTGATGTATTCTTATTTTCATTATTGCTGCCATTAAGTTATTAACAAGAATTGGCTGTTTTAGCAAAAATATCATCAATTGGCCTATTTTGCTTGGAAGACATTCAGCTATACTTTTTATCTTTGTTGGCTAATGACACTTTATTTTTTAAGTCAGTTGCCGTGACTTTAATGAAATGAGCCTTTCTTGTAAAACCTAGAAGTCTCGTTCTGTTCATATAATGGATGGAACACAAGCAAATGAGCAAATGGTGCTTTGGCTCCACAGACTTGCCATTTGCTGGGAGAAATTCAGTTGCCGTAGCAGAGAATTCCTTATGGCATGTGTTCTGAGCTGATTGAGAGCATGAAAGAGATGCCTCTCAAAGCCTCTAACTGCAATGCAACTGGTCAGTGACCTTCATGTTCAGTGCAAAGTGTGTCTCCCCACCAAGTCCTTCTCCAACCCTTGGGCTTCCAGACCCCAGTACAAGGGGTCAAAAACCCAATAAATATGAAAACATTCTTTGCCAGTAAGAAACATAAAAATATTCTTTGTCAGTTGAAAGAATTGCATAACAGTTGGGGTCAGACAGGGCAAAAAGCTGGGTATGCAGTTTGGTTTATTACCATGAAATCTAGCAAGCTACAATAAATTAGACTTTGTGACACAAGCAACCTATTTCTCTCTCTCACATCTCTAGATCTTGAAGCGTTTAACCTCCATGGATTAGTAGAATAACAAAAGTCTTGTTTAAACTCATGCCAAAGAAGGGCTGAAAATTGTCTTAGAAACAGTGGTCATGTAGATGACCTTTGTACTTCCGGTGGCCACATTTTTTGTACCATGTCCCCTGAGCAAGTTTCCCTATTTTCAAACCCCTCTTCCCTCCCTATTTCCAACATCCAGCTCCAGCTTTTAGGAAAGGTATATAGCGCAACAAATTTAAGCAAACACATTGCCTTTCCGAGGGATATAAACATTTCAGTATCATTTCTAATTTCTCTTCGTTGGCAGAATTTTCATTACCAACAAGCAAAGGGAAAATATTAAGAGGTCAAGAGATCTTCATAGGAATACTGATTGCTCTCCTGCAGTCTTCACAGAACAACCAAAGTGATTTTTAAGAAGAATTTAAAGCAAATCATGCCTCTTTGGTAGTGCCTGCTTTTCTCAATCAGAATAAAATCCAAAGTCCTACAAGGCCCTGCTTGATCTGGCTCTCTCTGACCTCATCTTCCGTGGTCCCCTCTGTTCCTGGCATTTTCCCATCTCCCATAATTCCCCTACTCAGGCACTGCCACCTCCCACAATTCCCTCTGCTCCAGGCATCTTATCTCCCACAATTCCCTCTGCTCAGGCACCTCATCTCCTACAATTTCCTCTGTCCCAGGCATCTTATCTCCCACAATTCCCTCTGTCCCAGGCATCTTATCTCCCACAATTCCCTCTGCACCAGGCACCTATCTCCCACAATTCCCTTTGCCCCAGGTATCTTATCTCCCCCATTCCCCCAATTGTCCTGCTTAGGCATCTCACTGCCCACAGGTCCTCTGCTCCAGGCACATTGGCCTCCTCAAACATGCCAAGTACCACCTCCCACAGGGCCTTTGCACTGACAACACCTGTCCCCTGATATTTGCACTGCTCATTCCCTCACTTTTCTCGTCTCTTCTCAAATGTCTTCTCTAGCCACTGTCTCCAAATTAGCACCCCCAACTCTCCCTCTCTGTTCCCTTAAGCTGCTCTAGTCATTTTTTTCATAGCACTTGTCTCCATTTGACATAGCATATATTTATTTGTTTATTGTCCGTCTACTCCCACTAGACTATACACTCCATGACTCTTCTATGTGTTGATACTGCTGTATTCTCAGTACCTAGAATAGGGTCTGACACTTAAATGGTGCTTAAAAAATAACTTGTTGATGAAATAAATTCCTGAATTGTGTCATATCAGCAGGTACCTGTTAATTGAAAAATCACAAATGTACAAATTTGGAAACAGTCTTTATTTCTTATGAAAGGTTACAGCCTGCAGGGTGACCATCCAGGCAGGCTGAGAAGTGCAGCCTCTGGCAGAGGCCAAAAGGTGGGCAGTTCAAGGGAAGAGAAGATGGAACAGGTATTTATGTTGAACTGGTTGGCCAAATGTACATATTCAACAGGTTACAGGAGGAGCTATGAACATTTATGAAGGGGGTCTTAATGTACGTGTGGGTCAAATAGATGTGACCCATGTTCACTTTGGGGTGAGACTTAACATTTATATGTACTGCAGTTAGGTCCTATACATCAAAAGGTGAAGCAGGGACAGAAATGCATTGAAGTGTGCAGCCTCAGTAAATTGGCCGGAACCAGTCCATGGTTGATAGTCTCTTACCAGGAGAAAGTTGCTGAAATCAATCTCTAATCCAATCAAAGCTGTAGTTGTGACTGGTGGCATGTGGGTCAGTTAGTCAGCATCTGGCGGTGGATGAACTGCAGTTGTTCCAACATTGCTCATCTTGAGACCAGAACTTGTTTAGCTGCCACAGACAAAAAACAAAAAACACACAAAAAAACTGTGGCAGTGAGAACATAGTTTATTCTTTAAACGCAGGGGTTCATGACTTAACCCTTGGGTCCTGTTTATAATTAGGTATTTTATTGCCACAGTGTCAGTCTTATGGTCTCTATTTTAACATTGATTCTGTTCAGTTGTGTCTAAATAGCAAAATGAAAGGGAATATAAAGAAATGTGTCTCACCTCTCATCCCATCATGGCTGAGACTCAGTTTTTAAGGTTTCTCTGGGGTCCCGTTAGCCAAGAGAGAGTCTGTGCAGTTGACTGGAAGCAGGGATGGGGATAAGATTTTACTTTTAGTTCTCACATCTTATTATCTATCTGTGTGGTTATGCTCAGAAATAAAAATAAAATAAGTTTAGTAAGATTTCTTTGCTGTTGTAGCCATCAGACACCATATAATAAGGAGAATAATAATAATTTGTTCTGTTCATGAAGTGCCTTTCACACACACTATTGTTTAATCCTCATCTTCTGTAATGCCATTTTACAGGTGGAAGATGCACTGAGAGTATTCATTAGCCTCCCCAGTCACAGCTCTGGACCAAGCAGACCTGTGTTCAAATGATTGTTCTGCATCCTGATAGCTGTGTAGCCTAGATCTATTTATTTAACTTACCTGAGCCTCAGTCTTCCCATATATAAAATGGACATAACCATCAAAGCTGATAGAAGAGCATGAACACAACGTCTGACACATTGCAGGATGTGGTCCAGGGTGTGGAATGGAAACTGCTCTAGATTTGTATGCAGTGGGAGTTTAATGGAGGCGATTGGGTACCCAGGCGAGGGAATAACTAAGAAGCCAAGCAAGTGACGTGGTGAGGCAACTCAGCAATTAGGAACAGTAGAAAACTGCCACCACACCAGAAGCTGGAGGCACACAGAGGAGGAGGTCCTATCAGATCCCATTAGCAGGTGCTGGAGCATAGCAGGCTCATCGAGTGGGAGCTGGAGCCATGGAAGAGACTCATACTGTCATCTCAAAACAGAGAGAGCAGGGGAGACACACCCTGACATCTCCCTTCCTCCTGTCTCCAATCCTCTCTTTAGTAAACCTACCTGGAAGACAGAGAGCAGAGGAGCGTGGGAACATGGCTTCTTGTGGAACCTGGCAGAGGGTTCCAGGGGTGCAGGCCATAGGTCTGAGAGCAGCCAGTCAGTCAATAGGCGGAGTTGCTGACACTCCGCCTATTCCTGAATGTAGTTGTTATTCCTGAATGGACAACAGGAAACACAAGTCCAAATTCTGTGACTCCTGTTCCTCCAGGTCCTTAGGAATTGAATTGGCAACGTGAAGAAATCTGCAGCGTAATGTTATGCTCTGTAACCAACTTTGTCTACATTGTAGAATATTTTCTGCTGGTTATTTTTTCTTAAAGACTAAAAATATCCTGTCTTTTCTTAAATGAGGCAGCACACATGTGGGTTAGGGATTTCCAGAAAACTAGCTTCCTGGAGTAAATTTTTATCACAGTTAACAACACCAGGTCCTAACTTTTGGAGCAAACTCCTCACAAAGCAGCATGTTCACCCATGCTTGAAGCTTAGTCTGGAATCCTTGGATTAGAGGGAATGACTGTTTTGTTCATGGCTATATCTCACTTAAAACAGCACCTGGGGCCAAGCACGGTAGCTCATGTCTGTAATCCCAGCCCTTTGGGAGGCTGAGGTGGGTGGATCACTTGAGGTCAGGAGTTTGAGATCAGCCTGGCCAACATAGTGAAACCCTGTATCTACTAAAAATAACAAAAATTAGCCGAGTGTGGTGGCACACACCTGTAGTCCCAGCTACCATGGAGGCTGAGGCGGGAGAATCACTTGAATCCAGGACGCAGAGGTTGCGGTGAGCCAAGATTGCACCACTGCACTGCAGCCTGGGAGACAGAGCAAGACTCCGTCTCAAAAACAAACAAACAAACAACAACAACAACAACAAAACAGTGCCTGGCAGCTAGTAGGCACTTAATAACTCTAAAGAATGAACAAAACCTGGGCTGCCTGTGGCTCTGCTCTCTTACTCAATACCAATGTCAAAAACCTATTGCCTCTGCTTCCTGCTTCTGCTGGCACCTTTACACTTACCTTCCCTTGAGAGTCCGTCAAGGACACCATCATGCTCCACCAAGGGCTTCAGCACCCTCTGACTGGTTTCCTTGCTCCACTCTTGTCCCTCTCAAGACCATTTTCCATCTTGCAGACAGACTTAGTTTTCTAAAATGCAATCTCATCAGACCACTTAAGCTTTTCAATGGCGCCTGCCCCATCTCCAGCCCCTCCCTAGGACACACTCTAAATACATTTGCACAGTGCCGGAGGTCTCTGTGCTTCTTACCCTGCCTAGGCCAGCTGCGTCCTCTGCCACAGTATCCTGAGTTTCCTGCCATTCCCTTTATGCACCATCCTGTCCTTACTCCCCTGTTGGTTATCCGCCAGCTGGGAAGACTCTTCCCCACCTTGTCCACCTTTGAGATTGTATTCCAAAACCACATTCTCTGAGAAATCTTGGACTTCCACAGACACTGTTAGCCACTTCCTCCTCTAGGTTTCCACATTGTGTTCCTCGTGGCCACTAATCCCAAAAAGAGCCTGGCATGCTGTAGGAATGTTTAAAATGCATGCACGTTTATTTGAAGGGGCTTCACAATCCCCTTTCACAGAAATAAGACATTCTTAGGGAGAAATTCTCCTATCTCAATGCTGTCCGTATTTTCTCTGAATTTCATGTTGTGTTCTTTACTTCCTCTGAATGCCACTGGCATCATCTTGAGACAGAATGTCCTCGTGTTCAAATTCCTGCCTTGGTAAGCCATCTAAGTGATACACTTCCTAAAGCCAGGGACTAGGTGGTCAGCATCAGGTGACAGCCTTATGGTTTATTCTGAATCACTCAAAGAGCCTAGCACAATGCTGTTTTCATGTATATCTCACAAAATTATACCTTACCCTTACTCCAAAAAAGGGTTCAAATGCTGTAGGAACCATTGAAAGAAAAGTGAAATAAAGTCAAAGTAGAAAAGACACCTTAACAAGTACCTAGCTTCCATTTGCCAAATATTTATTGAGCACCTACTATGTTCCAAATATCATGCAAGCTACTAGGTATACAAAATTAAACAAAACTCAATCCCTGTCTTCATGAAGCTTCCCCTCAACCCTTCCTAAGTTTGCCTGAGCCAGAATAAACATGGCTAGGAAGTTCTCTTTCTTTAGGAAATATCTGAAATATGTATGTAATCTGCCAATGACAACCTAGGAATGGAAAGGGCAGATTTCTGCCGTCCTCAAAGAGATGACTTGCTTCTGGACATGTGTTTTTCTCCTCTTAGTTGCCATCATCTATGATTTCTGTGCCTTTCGAATTGTTTCTTTTCTGGTGGTGGGATTTTGTTTTTGTAGTTGGTAACCTGGTATTTCTAAGAGTTATTTGGGGACTTATTCCCTCTTGGTTTCAGCACACTCCCTTTCCATCCTAAGACTGTTAGCACAACTTTTGCTTCCTTTTCCAAAGCAACTGTATTCATGCTTCCAGCATGCCACATACATCATGCTGTCACCATCATACTTCCAGGGCCCATTTGGAAATAGATTGATTATTTTGAACATGGAAGGTGTGCCTCGGGAAAAACAAATGAATCAAATGGAAAAATGAATTAACATCATGAAATTTACCTTCTCAGCTGAAGACATGATATATTCCTGTGTTCCTTAGAGACAATCCTCTTATAAGAATGAACTCTTAAAGGAAGTCTGCAGATAGATAGAGTCAGAGCTCAGCTCAAATATGTTTATATAGAAATGAAAAACACCCTCTGAAGGAAAAAGTTTATAAATAAAAATGTTTATTTTTTTGTGAAGGATGCTTGGATCGAACACCCAGGTTGCTGTGGGCATCTCATTCCAGAGCTTCTAACATCTCCATGATGATCTTAGTGACATTTGCAGAGAGCTCACTTCAGCCCCACTGACATTTATTGAGTATCGAGTGGGTGCAAAACGTTGTGACATTCTTTGGAAGCTATCCAGACATATTAGACAATGTCTTCGGTTCAGTCTAACAGGCAGAATAGATATCTAAGTGAATAACTAAGGAGAAAAATGTTTGGGCTTTTTTGGAAAATAATTGTTATAGGAAAAGGGGTCTTGATCCAGACCCCAAGAGAGTGTTCTTGGATCTCATACAGAAGGAATTCAAGGTGTGTCACAAAGTACAGTGAGAAGGGACAGTTTATTAAAAGCTATTCCATTACAAAGTAGGGTGTCCTCAGAAAGCAAGTAGAGGCATGCAATGTCCTTGTTTTAAGTTTTTCTTATATAGGGGTCTTGTCTATGTAAAGACTAAACTAAGCTGTGGTTATGTGTGGGTAGGCTGACAGCATGACAAAATTTATTATTCTATTGATTTAAAGAAAACTATCCTTGACATTTTAGTGTGTAGGTATATCAAAGTGTAACTGTCATTATTTGTAAAGTATATATAGTTATGGATATTGGGACATCCAGACTTTCTGATGTTGTAGGAATTTGTCCTTGCAGGCATTACCAAGTTGCTTCCTTAGCTGTCAATATTTTAGGACCGTGGGTTGTGACTGGCAAGGAAAGTGCCTTGCTAGTATTAAGATGAAGTTGATTTTAAAATGTTGAGACCCTGGTTCTCCTAGGTTCCTGTTTCCCTAATAATATGGCCAGAATTATTCATATTACTAAGTATAGCATATGAGGTGAATAGACAGCAGCCACTGGGCTTACCATGACATACCCAAAAGAGGAGAGAAGTGAGAGTGACTTGAGTTATCATCTTCTTTCTTTTGGAGCATGGAGGGACCAGTGATTGACAGATGTGTCTTCTCAGTCACTGATACCAACCCTCCTTGATGCCAAATATGTTCTCCCAGGTCCAAGGCATGAGAGAGGTGGAGTCAGAACAGTTCTATTAGCAACAATATTCAACCATACTAACCATACCCTATGCTACTTAATGTCCCTTCTAGACTACCTGGGAACCTAATCACCACCTAGGACACTGTATTTTTAATGTAAAAATATTTCAGAGCCATCAGCTAACCCAAAAGACTAATTTTTTAAAAGGCAATGAATTTTTCTAGTTGGCATTACCTATGCAGGGCTTTGAGTGCAGTGGGCTGTCTGGTTTGCGGAATGCATTGAATGGCTGAGAGGACATTTTCCCCAGGGTCACATGGCACTGATGCTGAGCTGCAGCTAGATTTCTCTTGCCTATCTTGTGAAGAACACTAATATGGAGAAACTGTGCACAAAGCTGAAGCCTAGGTAGCCAAGGTTGGAAAAGAGTAACATCATAATGAAATTAAATATTTTCATCTTCTTCCTCCTTCCCAGCTTGGGGGATTAAGGTAGGTGTATCTCTCCATCTTCACATATCTACGTGTAAGGACGGTGAGGTTCTCAGTAAAGGATGATGAGGCCTGCAAATATAGGCATACGGTCCAAGCAGCTTTTGCCTTACAAACAGTAGTTTTGAAAGCGAGCACTTAAACTAAGAGCATATGTTAATTTCTAGATCACTTGGGAAGATAGCACTAGTTTGTGGAAAAATGCAATCGGTAATTATAATATTTCCTCATGTTTAGTAGTCCAGTTTCAAAGACTGCAATTATTAAAAACAAAATGGGATTCCTTTCTAGGATGTTGCCTTTCCCGATTCTGTTTTTCTTGCTCTAATGTTTTTTTTTATTTATTTATTTTTTATTGCATTTTAGGTTTTGGGGTACATGTGAAGAACATACAATATTGTTGCATAGGTACACACGTGGCAGTGTAATTTGTTGCCTTCCTCCCCTTCACCTATATCTGGCATTTCTCCCCATGCTATCTCCCCGCAACTCCCCACCCCCAATGTTTTTAACACAAAGTTGCATGATTTGGGGGAGAAAAACATGTCTATCCAGGCATTATATACTTTCAGCAAACACATGCATGGAGGTTCCCTGTGTGGAGTCATGTTTCCCATCTAGATTGGGCCAAGGATAGCTAATGGGCAGTTGTGGATGTTGATGGATGGGTGTTCCAAGGGTAGCCGGATTGTGGTCTCATAACCATGCTGACTCCTGGGGCTGAGAGGGGCTATTTAATGAAATGAAATACTACTCTGTCACAACTTCCTCACTCACAATTCAATCATGGAAAATACTTCCCTAGTGCTGTCATTGAAATCATTACATTCAGAATTAAACATGGTGTAATAGAGCAGTCAACAAGACCCTGAGGTGCTATTGACACATCAGGTCTCACTTTCCTAGCCAGCTTTCCCATACAGGAATATGAAAAGCCTGCCAATCAGGATTCTTTTTCCTTCCTTTGGAATTCATCTCATCACTCCCTGTCCCTGATGAGCTTCCAGACCCTGTTCCCGTAGCATCAGCATGTCAGCAATGTTGTTCAGCTTTCACCCTTTGGTGTCTGACATTACTTTGGAAGCCTTCCCAACACAAATCCGAGTTGGCCCAGAGAGACCCTCGTGCAGGTTCCCCTCCACCTGGCCTTCCTTCTCTTCTCTCAGTTATTACCTCCTTTGATCCACACTTCTGGCTCACACATCTCTTATCCACCACAGCATGTTTTCTGAATGTCTCCTTTCTTCATATTCCTTCAGCCTTTCCAGTTTTATGATTCTCTTGCCTCCTTTCACCTTCCTAGGTCTCTTTCACCATCCTCTACCTTCCTCCACAGAGGTGGCATGACATGGGGCAAAGAGAACAGGCTTCCCTGTCCCCAGCCCCATTTCCACCTCTGCCTAGCTACGTAATGTTGCTCACCTCACACCCTCACCAAGCCTCAGTTTTCCATCTGTAAATATTTCCTCAGAGGTTTTGTTGAGGACCCCAAGAAAACTTCATTCCTGTTACTTTATTTTCATCACTATGTGAACTGCCTTGGCAACTCTAAACAACTTTTGCAGTTTTAAAATTGAACATTTTAGCTGTGATTCATAAAATCAATAACAAGCTACAAACTTCCTATGTTTTCAACACCCCTGAGACTGTGGGAATTTAACTAAGAGACAGGAAACTAAAGGTCGACCTACTAGGAGTATGAATGTCTGTGAATAGTTTAGAAACATATTTGTTCTTGGAAAGAGAAACTAGGTGATGGTATTTTCTTCTTAGGCTCAAGTGTTAGATACCAAGAGCCTGTAATAAATCACTCCTTAAATAAATAAAATGTGAAATACTCTAAGGCAGATGTTGGCAATTGTCTACTGTAAGGGCCAAGTACTAACTATGTTAGGCATTGCAGACCATGTGGAGGCTGTCACAACTACTCAACTCTGCTCTTTTACACCATAATACACAAGCAAATCAACATAACTATGTTCCAATAAAACGTTATATAAACAACAGGCAAGCTACATTTGGCCCACAGACTGTAGTTTTCTAGTCATTGCTCTAGGAGATGAATGGAGATTATAGTGATCATTAATGACTCAAAAAATCAGAAATTATGATTGATTGGCAGGTTTCAGGTGACTGCATGATGATTCTGGAATTATTAAGGCTTTTTGGTTACTATGAGTGACATCACTTTTTCTGTTGTTTTGATTTTGTTTTTTGGCTTGTACAAGTCCTCCTAAAAGAAAAATCGGTCAGATCAAGGTTTTTTAAATCTGAGATGAACTGGTCTTTGAAATAGATTTGGGCTTCTCTAGGTTTGTTGGCAGTTGGTAAACCCATCCTAATTTCCTACAGATGGAGCAGAGAAGGATCCCTTAGAGGAATCAGAAACCCCAGGACAACAGGGAAGTAACAGTAACTGCCACTTATTGAGCTGTCCTCCCTATCACAAACAATGACCACCATGATCTCCATTTTATAGACTATGAAAAGTTTTAGTTGACGGGATGAATGCTTTGCCCCAGATCACACAAAAGTATTAGAGTCGGATGAATTGCTTTCCCCTTGGCCACAATATCTCAATCAACACAAATAACCTACTTTCCCTGGGATATCCACCTTTCTTCAGATTCAGAACCAGAGAGAGAGAGAAAAGAAAATCACCCCTTCTTCCATCTGCCTTTACTTTCTAGTAGAAGTTATACTTAAAACAAAATCAGCCAGGCAAAGTGGCTCGTACCTGCAATCCTAGCACTTTGGAAGGCCAAGGCAGGCAGATCACCTGAGGTCAGGAGTTAGAGACCAGCCTGCCCAACATGGTGAAACCCCATCTCTACGAAAAATACAAAAAATTAGCTGGGCGTGGTGGCAGGCCCTGCAATCCCAGCTACTTGGGTCGCTGAGGCAGGAGAATAGCTTAAACCTGGGAGGCGGGGCTTGCAGTGAGCTGAGATTGCTCCACTGAACTCCTGCCTGGGTGACAAGAGTGATACTCCATCTCAAAAAAAAAAAAAAAAAAAAATTAGTGCTCCTTTAGCCAGCCCCTACTGTGTGCGAAGCATAAAGCTTTCATTATATTATAAAAGCTATTGTCTTTTTATTTCCCAAACTAAAATGCAAAGTCAAGAAAATGGAAGCTAAGACAATTAAGTTATTTGCCTGAAGTTGCACCAGCAGTTAATTGTGAAATCAGAATTTGACATAGTTCTCATCAACTCCAGAGCATTTTCAACTCATACAGCTGCCATACAGCTTAGTGTTAAAAACTGTGACTCTTGAGCCAGATGGTCTGTGTTCACATCTGAACTCCACTATTTGCTAGTTGTATCACCCTGGGTACATTTTTTAATGACTCTGTGTCTTAGTTTCCTGATTTGTCAAATTAGGATGATGATAATGGTTTCCTTCTCATTGTTTGTTATAGGGAATAAATGGGTAATAAGAACATGGTAAGCCACCGACTTTAGGTTTTTTTGTGTGTGGAATATAAGCTCTGTAAGTACAGAAGTTATTGTCTGTTTTATTCACTGTTGTATCCCTAGCACTTAGGATAATGTCTAGCACATAGTAGGCAATATCAATATATGAATAAAAAATGTCCAAAGTAGTCTTTAAATCAGGTTATGACTGGGTTCAAAGTCAGTATGAAAAAACATAGCTTTCCTTTTGCTTTACTATTTTTGTATAACTTGGATTTGATATGTGAAACTTAATACGAGTCTTTGAAGTCTTAATTTAAAGTGTAATAGTGAAAACTAGTGATCGTCTTCATTCTTTCAATGTTCCCAACAAAAGTAGAAGTTAGTACAAAAGCGAAACTTTTAAAACAAAAGTGGAAGTTAGCACAAAGTTGAAGCTGAGGTTGAGCACATAGCAGGTATAAAGAGTGCTTTCAGATGTACTCCTCTAGTTCTTTGCTATTCCCCAAAGTGCATCCTTACATAATTAGCTTTAAAATTCCTTTCATCTCTTATTTTTTTTTAAAAATCTGTCATTAACACATAGATTTTTAGCTCTGTAAGTTTATTTTTACTAAACTTGCATGTTTTTAAATTCTGTGTATTCTAAATCTAAATCAGTAGTTAGTGGCAACAGCTGCTGGGAACCACTGTAATAAACGGATTATGGGTTCCATTTACCTGGCACGATTGCCTTTGATGTCTGCATGTCAGCAGTGAAAGGGGTTCCAGGGAACAACAAAGCCTCTAGGGGAAAGGGCAAGCTCATCCCGAGACTTAGTATGCACAAAGAGGGAGCAGAAACAGGAGATGGGTGCAGAGTTGTTTCTGGAACAAATATGCTTATGCAGGAGGGTTTATGAAGGGGTTCCTGAGAGGCTGAGTCCCATGTGTCTGCAAGAGCATTGCTTAGATGCTGTGGTACGTAGGCAGAAAACAATGTTTAAATCTGTGCCAGATTTATGATGAGTATATGCCAGATTTATGATGAGTATATGTGATATTCATTCTGAGTGGTATAACTGATACCCCTAACAGCGATGTGTCGAAGTTCTAATCTCTCTCAGTGTTTTTCACTGTGTAAATTATTATTTTCATTAAGATTAAGCATCCTCACAGAATTACATAGCAGTAACTTATGTAACCCCCTTCTTAGAATGTTCTCTCTCTGACAATATGCCTACCAAAGACTCTTTTAAAGATCTTTGAAATTAGTAATTAGAGAGGCTAAAAATGGAGCATTAATGTGGAATCCTCTACATGCCTTATAGAAAGCAACTGAAGTGAGTAATTTTTGCTCTTGAGGGTTCTTCTGCTTGCAGTCAAAATAATTTGCAGATTTGCCTGGTTTATGTTTCTTGAAGTCAAGAATAATTCATCTGTTACATTTTGGAAAAGTTTGTAAATAAATGATTTGTTTCAGTTTGAAATATCTCTATGTTTGATGATTCTGTATATGAAATTACAAAGAAAACTGTCTATAAACTTGATTATCCTGTAAACCAAACTGTAAACTTTTACTCTGTAAGCCAATGAGTTAAAGAATGCCGTGAGGTTGAATTTCTGCACCTAGTTCAGGAACCTAATGGTTTAACTTACTTTTGAGTTTATGACCATGAAATAAGAATTTGGCTCAAATGACAGCAATAAAGAAAAATAAGATTAACCTTGAGACAACGTATACATAAAGTATAATGAGCATGAAAATATGGTAAAATGCCCTGATGTTTAAACTTCTATTAAAATAACAGCTAAAAATGTCCAAGTATTTGTTATGCATGAGAAATTATATGTAAAGCATCTTACATCTGTTATTTTATTCTCTTTTTCTATGAGATAAGTAGTAGTAGTATTCTCATTTACTAAAGAAAAGTGGAAGGAAATAGGAATTTGTAAAGGTAATTTGCCAAAGGTTGCCAGGGTTAGACGTAGTGGAGTCAAGTCTCAAACCCAGATCCTTTGCCAATGGAACCTCAACTCTTAACCGTTGTCCATGACAAAAGCCTAAATCACTAATGAGATTGATAACAAAAACATTTTTAGGTTGAATAAGGAAATGGTTACATAAAGCAACCTATAAGTATAATCATATTCTAGATAATATCATAAAAAATAAAGAAATTATATTCAGAATAAATAAAAAACATTTGTGTTATGGCCCTAAATATAGGGTTGGATAACTAACATTACTTCCACTTGATATAACAATTCTAACTTTTTAGAAGGCTGAAATTCAGGGAATAACCTTACAGTGCCCTATAAGCTTTGTTTTTACATTGAAATTGGTGTTTTTACATCTATCTGAATTCATTGTCTCAGCAACAAAGTTCTTTGGAAATCTTTTTATTTGGGGTTTTTTGTAGACATGACAAATTCGAGCCTCACAGAAGTTAAGAAAATCAACTACTATCATGCAGCTAATTGGTAGCAGAAATATACTTCAAACTTAAGTTTTATGACTTCAAGTCTACTGATGACTCTTGTCCCTTCTGCTATAAGATAACAGTGAGAACAAAAGTGGCTTGTGCAATCAATCTAACCCAGGAATTTCTTCTTCCTTCTCATAGGTCGCTACCCGCAGGAGAACAAGGGAACTTACATCCCAGTGCCTATAGTCTCAGAGTTTCAAAGTGGAAAGTGGGGGGCCAAGGTTGTCATGAGAGAGGACACTTCTGTGCGGCTGTCTGTTCAGTCTTCCCCTGGATGTATCGTGGGGAAATTCCGCATGTACATTGCTGTCTGGACCCCCTATGGCATACTTCGAACCCGTCGAAACCCAGAAACAGACACGTACATTCTCTTCAATCCTTGGTGTGAAGGTAAGAGGCAGGTATTTAGTTTTCTCATTTAAAAATTCACCTATTTGGCAGGGTGCTGTGGCACATGCCTATAATCCCAGCTTTTTGGGAGGCCAAGATGAGAGGATCACTTAAGGCCAGGAGTTCGATACCTAGTCTCTAAGAAATAAAAATTAAAAATTAGTTGGGTGTCATGGTGCACACCTGTACTCCCAGCTACTTGGGAGGCTGAAGTGGAAGGATTGCTTGAGTTCAGGATTTAGAGATTACAGTGAGCAATGATCATGCCACTGTGCTCCAGCCTGGGCAACAGAGCAAGACCCTGTCTTTGAAAAAAAAATCATGTAATTCCAATACGTATCTTTTTGGAGGGGTAGCAAGATTATTCTAAAGACATGTACCACTCCTGCATATACTATTTTAATGATTGAACGAGCAAGATAGAAAATTCATCCTCGGTGTATATGAAGATAAAACCTCTATATATGAAGTCAATGTTGCTATGCGTTTATTTTGGGATTAATTGAAGATTATATAAAAGTTATTTATGGAACTATTTAACTGCAGTTTTTGTAATTAAAAGTAATTGCAAAAACTGCAATTACTTTTGCACCAACCTAATATATGTTGACAGTATAACCTTTGGATGCTTTTGTTCTATAAAGAAACTGGGCTTATTAAACTTGACTATCAAAATTATTAGTCTATAACTCCGACTTCAGAAAAATAAAAAAGTCAACATTGTTTACAGTGAAACTAACTTCTCTATCCCTCCACTTTAAGAACAGAAAGTCTATACATCTAAAGGATTCCACAAACTTGTTTATGGGCATAATGGGCATCAACTTTGCAAACCTAACTCTGGATGTGCAAAGATGTAACTGTACTTTAATGCAATACAACTCGATCTCTAGTGCTATTTTCAGTCTTTCTGTCTGCGGCAGAAGCTTGATCTAGTTATATTCAAATAAATTCAGTCAAGTTCAATGATTTCTCTATCAATTCTCTTTTGGGCCTCAGTCACACACAGAATTTTCTTCTCATCTTCATCTCTGTTCTTTCCTACCTCTTCCCTGCTCCGATACTTGGCATAGGGCTGTTTTAAATTCCAGAGGCAGATACTGATGTTGCAGCAGTATCGATGTGGGAGAGACCACTTGTGGGTCCTAGGAAATAAGGCAGTGAAAGCTATAAAAGCTCAGATGGGGGCAGGAGACTTCCCATGACATCCTATCTCATATACATTGCTCTCTAACGTCTTCCAAAATGAGCCTACATTATTGCCGATTTTGAATGTCCCTTGTATGTGAAAGTTGCATTTGAATCAGGGTTAATCTGTCCTAGATATAGAAAAGTGGACAACAA
Source organism: Plecturocebus donacophilus (assembly GCA_004027715.1). Taxonomy (NCBI): domain Eukaryota; kingdom Metazoa; phylum Chordata; class Mammalia; order Primates; family Pitheciidae; genus Plecturocebus; species Plecturocebus donacophilus. The sequence continues at coordinate 61,425 of PVKP010006008.1, read as the reverse complement.
TATTTTCTACTTATCTAGAACATACATCTTGATCCTACTGACTTTTTCTTTGTTTAATATTTATATTTATTTACTTTTTGTAGAAACATGGTCTCAGTGTGTTGCCCAGGCTGGTCTCAAACTCCTGGGCTCAAGCAGTGCTCCTGCCTCAGCCTCCCAAAATGTTAGGATTACAGTCATGAACCACCATGCCCAGTGTGGCTCGGGAATCACCTGTTCTACTAGTGTTGGCAAATGACACCAAGCTATTCCTACACTCCCTATATATCCATCCTCATCATCTTGTACCCAACACTCCTATCTATGAGACAGATACTCAAGGTAAATGGTAACAGGAAATGTTAACTGGACGTATGCAGTTCAGAAATGAACTCCTGTTGGTAGTAATCTTATCAACCAGATATAAGGCATTTTGCAACTGGTTGATGTGGTGATATTACAGACATGAAAAAGACTGAGAGAATCAGAGTTACTGATATATAAATTAAGATTTTGAATATGTTAAGTTGGAGATAAACATAGATAGACAAGCAGAAATGACAAATAGGTGTGTGAATCTGAAGAGGAAAATCAGAGACGTATATTTGGGAGTTGTCTGCACCTAGGGAGAAAATATAGATAAAGAAGGAAATGAAATATAGTATCCACCCTTCAGGAACACCATCATTTAGGAGCCCAGTAAAGAAGTAAGCAAAAGAGAATGAGATGGAGAGTGTGTAGGAAACAGCCTATTCTGAGAAAATTGTATTTAAAAAATCTATATTTATAAATTAATCAGGAGTTTGTTATTTACTTTCTTTGTATTAAAAAAAGAAAATCATAGGCTTCATATAACTGTTCAGAACTCTAGGCAATTTAGGAATGCTATAATTTACCCAGACCTTGGTTTGTTTGCAGCTTTTCTGGATTATATAATGTGTGTAAAATGGGTTACGTGTCTGCGTGCATTTCAACGTATGTGGCCACTCTTCTTGAGGGGAAAAGGGTTAGTCATGTTGCCTAAAATATCAACTTTAAGGATAACTATTCAGAAGGTGAACAATATAATAACCTTCTAATTGCTGCCTTGATCTTCAGTTTTATCCATGATGAGCAGCTTCCAGATACCGCTGGTCTGAAAGAGTCGCTTAGGTCTAGAGGTGCTTTTGTCCTAGAGGCTGTAAAGGGACCTCCCCTAGGTTTTCAGTGCATAGAAAGGATTAGAGAAAGGTGGGACAAAAACCAGAGACCAATTTGGAAGTTGTGGTCTAGGACAAAGATGATGATAGACTAAACTATGGTGGTACCAGTGGAGATAAAAAGGAGTTAGATCAGAGATCTATTTTGTATTTAGAATGGAAACTGCACAGGGATTGAAGATGAGAAGTAAAGAAATGGGAGGACTCAAGAATAATTCCAGATTTATTGTTTGGCCAGTTGGGCTGATGGTAGTGTCATTTTCAGAGCTGGGAAGACTGTGGGAAGTGGAGGGGAAGCACTAGGGGTGAAGCTAAGAGTTACATTCAGAAATGTTAATTTGGTGATGTCTATGAGACATCCAAGTAAAAATGTCAAGTAAGCACTTGAATAAAGTGAATCTAGAACTCAAAGGAGATGGCTGAGCTAGACATGTAAACATGGGCACTGTTAGGAGCAATAATGAACAAAAATGATTCAGGGTCATTAACAAGTAAGAGTCAAGACAAAGAAGAGGTCAGCAAAGGAGACTGAGCAGGAGCAGTCAGTGGGGCACAAGAAGATCAAAAAAGCCTAGAGCCGGATACATTGATAAATTCAGGACAGCAGTTAACGCCGTTGAATGCTGTGATTAGTGGAATAGGATAAGGTAGGAAAGTGGCCATATAATGTGGAGATATGGATGTCTTCATTGCTCTTGAAAAGGACTGTTTCACTAAAGTAATGGGGACAGAGGCCAGGGAGATGGTCATAGGCTGCGCTGTAAACAGGAGGTGAGAAAGTAGAGACCGCAGGAAATGGCACCTTCCTCAAGACTTCTTCCAGCACCTAGATGTTGATGTGAAGGTCAAAGGAGAATTTTTTTAAAAGACAAGAGAGAGTGGGTGTTATTTTATGGTGATGGAGAGGAAGCAGGAAGGAGAGTTTATAGTCCAAAGAGAGGACAGTGGTTCACAGTCTTGGCAGCACATTGCAATCATCTAGGGAGCTCTGAAACTACAGATACCTTAGTCCCCAACATAGGCATTCTGACGTAATTGCTCTAGAGTGCAGCCTGGGCTTCAGGGTTTTTAAAAGCTCTGCAGGCGATTCTGAGAACCAAGGTGAAGAAGTTACAGGATTGAAATCTTTGAGTGGTTGGAATCCAGGGAACAGGTGAAGGGCCTGTGATGGGTAAGGCTATTTACCCTCCCCAGAAACAGGAGTAGAATAGAAGAAGGGTGCAGATTTTCTAATTTAATGGAAGGAGAATAGGTTGTTACCATTTTGTGACTCTTTTTTTTTTTGTCAGTGAAACATAAAGCAAAGTCATGTGTTGAGAAGCAGCAGCAAAGAAGGGCATGAGAGGCTTGATAGGGAAGATGTGAGCTAGTCATCTGGAAGGTGGGAGGTGAGCTTATTACAAATATGTGCCAGGAGGATCTTTGCTGCTTCCAGAACACAGGGCAAACTAGCACAGTCCTCCTCATCCCTTGGCCTGTGGAGGCCCAGACATCTCTGCAAAATTCCTTAGGGATTTCTGACCTCATGGCTGCCTCTGCCTCTAGGAGTCCTACTTCCCCTTGAGCTGCTGCAAGTGAGAAACTTGACCTTCACCTTCAATTTCAAGGTCGGCAATAACAGCAAAACAGTCACACACAACATGTGTGAATGCCCAGACCTTAACCGCAGCTTAGGATGGAGGGTGAGAAGAGGAAGGATGCTCTAACATGTGTGAATGCCCAGACCTCACCTGCAGCTTAGGATGGAGGGTGAGAAGAGGAAGGATGCTCTCTGTGGTCACCAAGCTTAGAGCACATCAGAGTCACCTGGAGGGCTTGTTCAGACATTTCTGTGCAGCGCCCTCAGGTTGAGTAGGTCTGAGGTCTGGCCTGGGAATTTGCATTTCCAACCAGTTCCTGGGAGATGATCTTGCTGCTGTTTGGGGCCAACACTTAGAGGACCACTGGTTTCCTAATAATCACAAAACAGTAAAGCGAGGCTTGGCCCCCAGAGGAGCCTGCCGTCCCAGTTCCTTGGGAACCTGAGGCAGGAGGGTCGTTTGAGCCCAGGAGTGCAAGGCAGCCCAGCCAGCCTGTCTCTAACAAGAAAGAAAAACAATAAGCAATAATTTCAAAACTCAGGGGAGTATAATTTACTCTTCTTCAAATTTCAGTGGCTCTATCCTGAACCTAATTCCAGTCTTTCTCTTCCTTACCACCCCTTCTCTCTCTCTCCTACTGCTCTCCTTTATTCTCCAAACTCTTCTCTCCCATTCTGTCTCAGGAGCAAATTATCCTTCCTTAATGCAGAGGGATCCTGTGCATTATTTTGTTCCTTGGTCTTCTCCAACAACCATGCTTTTGGGCACTGCACACCTTTTTTTAAAATGAAATGAGAGAAAGAGGTCATCTCCTCACTTACTCGTTGTGTGGTTTTCCCAGCCTAGCACTCAAAGCATAAACCGAAAAGGGGATGATACGATGAACTCACCACACACAAGCACATACACAATCACCTGCAGTTTCATACTTGTGTGTGTTAATGCATAACAAAGGACTCAGTGGTATAGCCTGGTAATTGGAAAGTAGGTCAAAAGAGAGGGGTGAGACTGTCGCCCAAGTGAAAAAGATAGCAGAAGACAAGAAAGAAAACTGCTTCCAGAAATTGTCAAAAGAGAGCCAGATGAACAAGATTTTCATCTGAGGTGGCACAGGGCACTGGGCTGAAAATTACAGCAGCATGCACAGCACTTATTGACAGGAGAATGCTCAGCTGTGCTCTTGAGGGGCCTTCAGCCTGCTTTGCATTCACAGGCAATTTATCCTCCTTAATCACTAAATCATTAATGGGGATCAATAGCAATGCCACACCAGTGAAGGCAGGGGTGCATGCGGGAAGAATAATTGCTTAGTGTTTAGTTTAGTGGCGCTAACCAGGCTTTGGGTCCATTCTGGGAGGAAACCCTTCCGCGAGGTGTTAGAGAGACCTGTATCCACAAAGGCAGCAGGAGTGAGACGGGAAGTTATTATGAATTCATTATGTTTCTCTAGCTACTCAGGAACTCTGAATTATTGAATGTATTTCACTATTTAAATATAGAATGTTCTGGTTCGGTAGTCTAGCACTCATGCCAGGTAGTGGGTTCTGAAAGATTTAGATTTCTGATACCTGTGCCTAGTATTCTGGAGAAGTACTGAGCTGTATTTTTGATTGGGCATCAGTTGCCTTTAAGGGATCTTCCACCTCCTGATAAGTTGCTCCCCGACTCCATTCCCTCTCACCTCATTCAGCCTCTTATCCACAGCCTCTGGCACACTTGAGGTTTAATAAATGTTTGCTGTGTGGATTTAATAATCCCAGGTAGATACTCTTTAGGTTAGTTGCACCCTATCATTACACATAAATTGTAAATGTAGTCTCAGACCTTACCATCTTGAGAAAAGTCAAAAACATATCCCGTGTGCTGAGAAGAGTGTGTCTGTGGGGGATGCGTGTGTGCATTTTTCTCTCTCTTAGCCTCTGACACCAAATTAGCGTCTAATATTTCCTTTTTATTCAGTGTGTTTTTTTTTCATTTTTCCTTAAACAAAGAAATCAGTTTAATTTAATATGAAGAAATCAATATGTTTCCAATATCTTGGATGCTTTTCATAGCAAATAAATAAATATGACCCACTTTTATTATTAAATTTATCCTTAATTTATTTGCTTTTGTAATTATATATGGTCTTTTTAGCCCCTTTTATACAGAATAGAGTAAGACACCAGGACTGATGTCTGCAGAGTAAAAACGACCACCATCCCTTCTCTTGGAGATTGTTGAGCACAGACCAGAATTTACACCCTCAGGCTAGAGCCATTCATCCATCAATCCACAAATATTGATAGTATGTCTCATCCCACGCCCATGACAACACAATTACCTGTGCATAGTACAATAGTACTATGTATTCATTCGTAAAAATTCAGAGTCAACACTGAATTAGGTACTGGGAATATGGCAGTGAAAAAGGCAGACACAATCTTCGTATAGCTTCTAGCAAGGATTTTATAAATGAGCTCCTAATAAAAAACTAATTGCAATTGTAAAAAATACTAAAGTAAGTCAGTGCACAACAAGAACATAAAACAGGGACTTTAACCTACTTGGGGAATGAGGAGAGACTAGCCAGTAACTTAGCTTTGCACCCTGCCTAGCGCCCAGAACAGTGTTTGCATAAGGACAGGGATGGAGCTGGAAACCATCATTCTCAGCAAACTAACACAGGAACAGAAAATCAAACACCCCATGGTCTCACTCATAAGTGGGAGTTGAACAATGAGAACGCATGGACTCAGAGAGGGGAACATCACACACTGGGGCCTGTCTGGGGGTGGGATCTGAGGGGAGGGAGAGCATTAGGGAAAATACCTAATGTAGATGACAGGTTGATGGGTGCAGCAAAGCATCATGGCACATATATACGTATATAACAAATCTGCACATCTGCACATGTACCCCAGAACTTAAAGAATAATTAAAAAATAAAAAAGAATAATAAACAGTTGATTAATTGAATTTTTATGGTTTTAATAAAGTGTATGCAAAAGTTTTAGCCCTTATTTACTCAATATTCCTCTTAAATAAAATAGTATGTATCATTCTTCCCAGTGTCTGAATCACTTAGAGGCTTATTGTGCTTTTTATGCCAAGCAAGGATCATTTGGTGTGGCTCTGTAATCAGAAGGGATCTCAGAGAGCTCAAAGTAAACCTTCTTTTCAATGGCATGTAGGTGACCCCAGGAGCAAGGTGGAAAGGTCTTTACAAGTCGTTTCTAGAAAGAGCATGGTTGGAAGTGTCTAATGCAGGGTCACATTTATCCACCAATTCATGTGGTTTACAATTCCTTTCTTGTAGAGTCTCTCATACTCTTCAAAGTGTGGTGGTAGCCAGTATCCCTTTAGATAGTGTGTTTGGAAGACATAATCCTTATCTCATTCATCCTTTCACGGTGCCTGCAATTGAGTCGATGTTTAGTAAATGTTTGTTGAACTGAATTGATAATCACCACTCTGAGAGACAAGGAGATGATTATTAGACTCAGATTTCAAGAGAGAAAGCAGGTTCTGTGATGTTATGTGCATTTCTCAAAGTCCTATAGAAAGTTAAGAAACAAACTGGGGCTAACACTGGGGCATCCTGATTCAGTCAGGGTAAGTGCTTATATTTTTAAAACAAAAGCCATCACTAATTGGCTTTGTGTAGCAAAAGAAAAAAAAAATGTTTTTTTTTTGTAGATGGCCAGCCAAGAAGACCTTTTTTTTGTTCTGTAATTTTTTTTTTTTTTTTTTTTGTAGATGGCCAGCCAAGAAGGTTCTCTGATGACCTAATCAATGTGGAAAGTTCTGCCACTTTATTTATTTATAAATAAATAAATACATAAATACATTCAAGTCTTACAAGATTAAATGAAAGCTTTCTCTGGAAAAAAATTAAAGCATGCCAACAAGGGCACAGGCTCCCTTAGAGGAAATGTGCTAAGTAAAGAAGCTCTGACATTTTCTTTGTAGAATTGCTTCATGAATAATAGTCTATCTTCTGAAGATGTCTCAGTACTCTAAAAAGTCCTTAACCAGCAAAACAGTCCAGTTAGCACAAATCCAATAACCTTCTCAAGCTGGTGTGAGCTGTAATGCAACATGCTTATAAGGAATGTAAACTTTGTTGTACTATGCACTAGTAATTGTGTTGTTGCGAGCATGGCGGGAGATATGCTATCAATATCTGTAGTTGATGGATGAATGGCAGTAGCCTGAGGGTGCAAATTCTGGTCCAAGCTCAAGGGTCTCCAACAGAAGGGGTGTTAGTCATTGCTATTCTGAGGATACCATTCCTGGCAAACTACTCCACTTTATACCGAAGGGGCTAAAAGGGAACAGGCAAACTCAACTGACTGTGGAGGAATTACTTGCTGTGCTTCACAGATTGACTCCATTCCAGTGTTAATAGGTAGTCAAGCAAGGTCTCTGGAGTGGCTATACTGAATCATTTTAGGAAGGCAGTGAGTTTGGATCCTTCCAGAATAAAAATCTCAGACTCTAGAAATGTCATTCCTTAATATGCTCACAACTCCCACCAACAGGAAGTTACTCCTGGTATGCCACAGCACACACCTGTTAGGATTTGCCACCCCTTTGGTGTACTTTGTGATGGAAAAACATGCTCTGACTTTGAAATGGCATGTAAATAAGCAGAAAGAATGTATCAGCCCATGCAATGATGAATGATCCTCCTTCTGGCAAAGAGGTTATACAGATACTAAAATCAATAGGCTCAGCATTTGTTTTTACATGTTTGTTATAAATCCTAATCTTCTCTGGGTGAGGAGGACAGTGGGAATGTCAGAGGGTGACTGAAATCCACCCTAAAATTTCTTGGCCCACTCTATTCTTTCTTAACTATCGTAGTATTCCCATCAGATGAACAGTAAAATAAATGAGGTCATTATTCTTCACTACTTGCCTCTTGTAAACTGTTAGCCTACAAGGGTGGTTATTTATGAGGGATTTTGAAGGTCTGTTCTGGTGACGGGGTTGCTCTGGGCAGCGGATGGAGGTGCTGTATCACACTTACCAATGGTGCCATGTGTAATCTGTTTTTCTCTGGAGTTTTATTGTAATGGTGCTCGTCTGCCAGAGGTCACCTACACTCAGAGAGTTGTCAGTCGGTCCATGCTGCAGCCACTCCTACTCTGGGAGCTGTCTAGATCTTATTTCTCCCCTCAGACTTCACTTAGTTAAGTATAGCTTCCAGCTCCCACATTCCACACAAGCCTCACACACACATCTACCTTCTACCGGTTCACATCGTTGGGTTCCTACAATAGTGAGTTGTTTGTTGGTTTGTTTTTGCTGTTAGTCGAGTCTTCCATTTTATTAAGTGAAGAACTAGCTTCCCCCTGAAACTTAGTAAAATCCCACCCCACTGAAGCTAACCAAAAATTTAGAAACAATAAAAACACTATCAAAAAGCCAACAGCAAAAATCTCCAGGAGCAAACGATTACATTTTTCTATTTTTGTTAGCCTTCCAAGCATAGGGAGTTTTTTGGAATTTCCATCATGATATATCTTTTTTTAACCTTGCTTTGGACAACTGTATTTTAAAGTGACAGATCTGAATAAAAACAGGTGAAATAAAGCACTGCTTTCCACCCTCAATCTTCTTTTTAAAATCATAAATAAATTTAAAATTAAAATCAGGCTTCCCATTTGACTTCCTTGCTGTATTGTGGACTCATGATAATGTCTGGCTGTTTGAGATGAGATTAATTCAAGCATTGGAAGGGAAAGGATACTCTCTGTTCATGCTTTGCCACCTAAATTTATCACTTCCCATCAATACTAACCCAAAGCCCAAAGGTAAATCCTTCATTTTCTTGGACTTCTCCCTTACTCTCTAAGCTCCAGACATCGTCCCCATCTCTCATTCTTTCAGTAGACATTGATTGATTTTCTACCGTGTTCCAAGGTACAGTGCTGGGGGCTGGGGACACAGTCATCCAATCCCTTGGACCCAAGAACCACAGACTACTTGGAAGGCAGGTTATTCAAATCCTAGCTTCACAACTCAATAGCTATATGACCTTGGAAAAGTTGTGTTTCTCTTTGCCTCAGTTTCCTCATCAATGAAATGGGGCTACCTTCCTCACAAGGTTGTTATGAGTGTCGATGAGTTCATGGGTCTTGTTATAAAACAGTTAGAAAGTTCCTGGCAGTGAATAATCAGTATAACAATGCTTATATGCTACTACTTAAAAAAAAATAAGTAGTAGATACTTAAACACACCCTTGTTCAATAAATATAATAATTAAACAGGAATGTCCATACGGTGGAATAAATGTCACCCCAGCCTCCATAGGGCACTAAGGGAACAAAATTCAGTCTCTGCTGGAAAGAAAAGGGTTCAGGGAGACTTAAAGAAGGAGAAAAAATTGTGTTTAAGGACATGGTTAATAAAAAAGAGCACAACCTTATTGCTCTTAAAGAAAAACTAATGCATAAAAGTTGAACTTGTTAATCTCTTATTAAATGGGTAGCTTCACTTAAATGGAAATACATTTAAAAATTAACTTTTTCTGATGGAAAAAGTCTCCTTACAGAAATAATAAATAATAAAAGCATAAAAAGAGCTCAAGGATCTACCAATCAGAGAAACCAACAATTAATATTTTGTTGTAATGTCATTCATTTAAAGTATTTTCAGTGCTTTTCATTTTTAAACAACTATTTGAATATATTGTTCTTTTCAAATAAACGCACATGTACATACGTATGACTAAAAGTAAACTTCTTTTCACTGGTCTTCTAATCCTAGACAATCCTCAGAGAAAATCAACCGTAATTGTGTATATCGTTACAGATACTTTGCTATCATTTTATATATTGATATGCATATATATACTGAAAGAGTTTAGGTTTTTTTAAACTACAAATGAGATTGTGTCAACCTTTTGCTCTGTACCTCATTTTCTCATGCAGAATATCTTGGAGCATTTTCTATGGCAGTACATGCATCTTCTTTTGAATGGCTGCTTGGTATGGTTATATCATCATTGTTTTGGTCTTTTGTTTACAACTCTTTGGATTGTTTCCCATTTTCACTATAGCATGTTATGCCATTTTGAATGTTTCACATACATTTTGTACAAATGTTTCTGTAGAATAGACATCTAGAAATAGCATTGCTTGGGCAAAATGAATTCACATTTTAAATTTGCATAGATATTGCCTAATTACCCTTTTAAAAGGCTACACTATTTTACACTATGGCCACAGTAGATAAGAGTATCCCTCTCTTCATACTGTCATTGGCACTGATGGTTAACCATTTGTTTTAATATTTGCCAATATGGTAGGAGAATTATGATATCTCATAGGGATTTCATGGTTAATTTGGTTTTTATGTCTCTGATTATTAGTGGAGTTGAGCATTTTATCATATTTATTGAATGTTATGTTTTTCTACCTGCTTAGTGTCAGGCAAAATAAAGATTGTCAGGAAGAGACACACATACACCTCTTAAATCCATGGATCGAGTTTGTATATGGTGGGAGAAAGAGAGAGATCTTACTGACATATCCTTTTTCTCACATGGATAGCCAGCTGTCAAAAAACCATATATTGATCAGCTCTATTATTACCTATTGATTTTAAGTGCCAACTTTATTGTTTAGTATATACCTTAGTATAATTTAATACACATCTAGCTCCTTCTGTATATTTGTCCATTACTGTGCTAATGTCAGTTTTAAGTGTAGCTTTGTTGCAGTTAGCTATAATCACAGTAATACTACATAAGAAAGAACTATAAAATCTCAGTGGCATACAACAATAAGCACTTATTCATGGATCTGGGGCTTGGCTAGGGTTAGATTCATCTATACTGGGCTTGACTGAATGCCTCTACTTCAGGTGGGAGCAGCTGGAGAGGACCCGTTTCTCCCTGAGAGCTCCAGAGACCCTCTGCTCCGGTGCCTCTCAGCCTTCTTTGACGAGTGGGCTTGCTGGGGCATATTTTCCTTAGGGTAATAGCAGATTGGTATGAGCACATGCTCAGCTGTGTTGTCAAATCTTATACCCCTACTCGGTTCTGCTAATACTTCTTCTGCTAACACCCCATTAGCCAACATAAGCCCAAAGTCAAGAGAGGATGTTCCACATTTAGAGGGAAGAACTGCTAGATACATGGCAAAGGGCATGGATGCAGGAAACTATAAATTGTGGTCCAAAGTTTAATTTACCTTTGGGCAAGTCCTTCAGTCTTTCTTCATTTCCAACATATTAGCTTTTGGCTATTTTCTCTCTTTTTTTTTTTTTTTCAGACAGAGCCTAAGCTCTGTCACCCAGGCTGGAGTGCAATGGCTCTATCTCAGCTCACTGCAACCTCCACCTCCTGAGCTCAAGTGATTCTCCTGCCTCAGCCTCCTGAGTAGCTGGGACTACAGGCACACACCACCACACCTGGCTAATTTTTGTATTTTTAGTAGAGATGGGGTTTCACCGTATTGGCCAAGCTGGTCTCAAACTCCTGACCTCAAGTGATCCACCCACCTTGGCCTCCCAAAGTGCTGGAATTACAGGCATGAGCCACCAGGCCCTGCCTGACTATTTTCTTTCACGTTGTTTTTTTTCCAGATAAACTTTTGAATGAGCATGCAAAATTCCAAAAATCCTTAGTAGAAGTTTGGCTGGGTTGACATTGGTCATATAGATTAATTTGGGTAGAATTTGTATCTTTATATTACTGAATTTTAACATCCAATTGGAAAGATTTTGTATTTGAGTTTTATATCCTTTGATAAGCTTAATTTTTCTTATATTTTCAAACTCATAAACAGAAAGAATAGCACAATGAATATCTACTTATATGTCTCTCAGACTGAATAGTTATCAAGATTTTGCCACATTTGCTTTAGCTATCCTTTTTTCCCTTATTTTTTGCCTTAGCATCTTCAAGCAAGTTCTAGTAATCATATTAGTTTACCCATACATATTTTAGCATGCAGTTTTTAAAAAATAGACGTATACACAGTATACATAGATACATATGTACCTATATATGTGTGTATGTATGTGCCTGTGTGTGTGTGTGTGTGTGTGTGATCATTGCAGCTAATACAAATCAACAAGAGCTTCTACGTATTATCTAATGAACCATCTTTAATTTTCTTAGTGTCTAAAAATTATCTTTCTATTTAGTTTGTTTGGATTAAGGTATGTAGATTAAATTTGTTTGGTATGTCACTTAAATCTCTTCCTCTGGAGTAATCCTCTTCATCTGTTTCTTCATGCCACAAACTTATTGCTGAAATTGAGTCATTTTTTTTATGTAGAACTTTCCATATTCTGAATTTTGCTGATCCCATCCCCTGGTGTCATGAAATATGTTTCTCTAACCACTGTGGGATTTTTTTTAACCACTGTGGCATTTTCTGTTAAGCAGCTAGTTAGATCTAGAGACTCTATCAGATTCAGTTTCAAGTGGCATTTTTTTTTTTTTTTTTGGAAGAGGGTGGAAAAATACTTCATAAGTCATGCCATTGCTTCCCAGGACATTCATCCTAGCAGGAGATACATATGTTTAGGCTTATCAATATTATCCCATTCACAATTTATCAGTCTTATCCATCCGTTATGAAGTTCCCTTCTTAATAAATTATTTCTGCCTCAATTCATTATTTCATTAGGAATTGCAACATTCTAATTCTATCATTCCTTTTGCATTTATTATCATCAATTATTTTGTCACCTTGAGGTAGAATTCATATAAAAACATTTAGATGCCTGTTCCAAATACACACATTTTCCGGACTGCAATTTACACTTGTAGGGTCCTGTCTGTTTTAAAGATGCTTTGCTAGTCTCCCACCAGGCCTGGGAAAAAGCACCCGATTGATGAACAAGTGGAGAGATGGGGAGCACGACCCTCCTGAGATTCTAACCACAGGGAAGAGAAGTCCTTGCAGTGAAAGACATCAGCCAGGGAAGATGGTTGGACACACACATACTGGCACATCCACAAGTATCTTTCATTAAAAGGAGATAACCTACTGCTTTCCTCCTGCCAGTGATGGGCAACAAAACAGACATGACATGACAAATTAGGATGTTGCCTTCTCCTGTGTCCCAGATTTGTTTTAAAAATCATTTTCAATTCATCTAATTTTCTATTAATGTTAAAAGTTTGGAAATTATATTTTAATTTGTGTTAGAGATTTACATCAACATCATAGAATTCTGAAACCACTGATGCACCAGAATCATAAAATGTTTAATGAGATATATCAATTTAATTCTACTGCTTGGAATTTAAAGAGCCAGAGTTTGTCAGCATTTTGCTAACAAATGTCACCATTTATAGACTGAACTCTGGTGCTGATTATCTTCACCATTACTAAAATATTGGAAAATGAGCTATGCTTAATGAAACAAAGAGCATTTTTTAAAAATTTGGTTGATTAAATGCAGTTTAGAAACAAAATTAACTTGCAAGTGTTTGGAAACAGTCTGGTTTGGTAATGGTCACTATGTTTAAATTCTCATGCAGATGATGCTGTGTATCTGGATGATGAGAAAGAAAGAGAAGAATATATCCTGAATGACATAGGGATAATTTTTTATGGAGAGGTCAATGACATCAAGACGAGGAGCTGGAGCTACGGTCAGGTGAGTCATTTAAAATTTGTTATTGTCAAGGACATTTTTACTTCATATTTTTTGTCACATGTATCCCTGCAGGGTGCCATATATCGATACTGGACAAGCACAATTTCCTGCTTTTTAGGATCGGAGACTCCAAGGCAGAGAGTGTAGGAATAGGGACTCATAAAGACAACTGCATAATTTATCAGCTGAAACCACATATCTCTGGGTATTACAGTGTTGCAGAAATGAGAGATTCTGTGAATAATGCGACATTCTATTGAGAAATGCTTTGGCCACTTAGAACAGTGAAATCTCATTAGCACAACCTGGAACGGACTGAAGTTTTCCTTTTCTTAGAAAGAAAGTTATTTTGATAGTGATGCAAAGAATACTGCAAGGGGTGAGCCCAATTAAAAGAAATAGTTTTTTTTTTTTTTTTTTTCCCAAAAAAAGTGTTAGCCTAGGGTACTGCTAATTAGAAAAGAATGTTATTTCATTAAAGAATAGCCCACTGGGCTTTTACATAGAAACATTTTATCAGCTGCAAACTCAAGTTACTGTCTAGACATAAAGTAGCAAATGGCATTTCTTTAAGATGTTCAGTCATTCTAACTATTTCAGCTTGGTATCTTTAACAATGGAGCAAATGAATGATATTTTCCCAGTTTCCCATAAATGAATGCATGGCTTGTGATTTCAAAATGATTTTTAATTAGCAACATGAGAGGGGGTGAATGTCATTTCTCGGGGAGTTTTGGCTGGGATGGCTGGAATTCTGCATCATTGATCTGGGCATCCAGTGGGGAGGTTTCACGGAATCTGGCTGCACCAGGTCACAGCATACTTTCTTGGCTCTGGATGCCTTGCTCTGACTTCCATATGGGATCTCCCTGTGTTCCTCACCCACTGCTCCTGTACCCGAGTCATCCTCCCTACCTGGCTTTGTGAGCAGCTTCTTAACCCTGACTCCAGAGAATTGCATGCCCAGTGCTGAGGCTTGCCTGCCTGCATTTCTGATGTCCTGCCAAGCTTGAGCTATGTTGGCACCCCTTGTTTTTGGATTCCTGCCTGGCTCCCTTGTATCAAGCCATCCCCTCCTCAGTGACATGCAACCCTTGACTATTGCCTACTGCCTGATTCCCTTACCTGAAGTCCTCGATTTCTAGCCTTTAGCCTGGTGATTCTATTTATGGCCCAAATGTGACAATCTATAGATAGTTAACAAGAAGAAAAGTCATCAAAGTGGGCAGCAAGGAGGTCTGGAAAGGAGTCCCAAGCCCAGTCAGGGCACTCCTCAGCCAGCATGGCTTTGGGTAGACACCTTGGAGCACAGTCACTGACTATTTTCTGTTACTCAAAGAGGCTACTGGTTTGTGCCCTTTGGCCAAAATAACCAGCCAAGGCTTTTTGCAGTATACGGGGAATCAATCAGTTCTATGACTATTTCTTTAACTCTCCAGTTAGGTGCTATCATGCCCAGCAAACACAGCTGAGAGAAGCTGCTTAATAAGAACCAAAATACAGAGCTATTGGCATACCTGAAGAACTAGCACAATTACCCATTACTGCATTCATCCCATCAGTTTGGGATACACCCAGAGTGTGGATTCTAACTGGACTGAATAAAGAACTGCATGGTAATTAGCCATTGTGATTGTGGTTTCTGTCACAAGTATTTGGGTGGATAGCAGGCAAAGTTTCTGTATTCAGGGAAATCTCTTACTACAGTGAGGTATAGGTAAAATCTTCCTGTCTTGCTATGTGATCTTTATTCCTTTTTTTAAAGAAGTCTGGTATTGCCTGTGTCTAGCAGTTCTTTCTAAGGAAATTGAACTGGTATGAGACTCTTCCCTTGAAAGTGTAATCTACTTTCTGCAGGCCATCTGGCCTCTCTTGATCCTGGGGTCCAGCTTGTCTCCGAAGAGGAGAAACCTCAGAGGGACAGTCACTATATGAGGTCTCCTACTAGTTTGGATGCAAACTAAGCAGTGTGAAGAGCCTTCTTGTGATACACCTGAGAGCTCTTTATTTTCAAAATGCACGAGGACTTGCATTACTTTCGAGGTCCTAAGACTCTGGCCTGACTTTGGTAAATCATTCATTCATTCCTTCTTCTTGGGTACAGGAGCCAATATGTTGAAAAGATCTTCTAAATTAACTTGAACCATTTTCTGAAGAACTTCAACTCAGCTCATGATCCCTGAGTATATCAACTCTCTAGTAGTTCTGTTTGTGTTTCTGGCTTGCTTTTATGTTCTTACTCACTTTAACGGAAAATAAAAGAAGATGTCTTCTTCCTTCTACTTTAATATTTCATACTAAAGATTATGGGAGATCACTATATAGGAAATATGCATTTTTAAACATTAGGTCGTGGTTTCCTTTTATTTTTCATCAGAGAATAATTTCTTTGCAGAGTGAACACTAAGCGGTTACTCTTTTTTTTTTTCCTCCAACTAGTTTGAAGACGGCATCCTGGACATTTGCCTGTACGTGATGGACAGAGCACAAATGGACCTGTCTGGAAGGGGAAATCCGGTCAAAGTCAGCCGTGTGGGGTCTGCAATGGTAAGCAGCAACTACTGATTCCTAAAATCTGTTACATCCATCATTTACCTCAGAATAGATGCCAGTTCATTAAGAGCTGCTGAAATGATGACTTATACTTAACAAACTTTCATTTGTAGAATTCTAGCTTATGACACCCAGTATAGCTTCTTGAATTCTCTGAGCTTTTCATGTGCTATAAAACAAAATTATCATCTCAATACCATTTCTTTCATTGGCTTCAGACAAATGATGATAGGTAACATGATACTACAGGCCAGTTATTCTTAAGAATCTCTTGCCTAGGGACTGAGGAGTGATCATGACAAAAATGTCAATGACTGTAATCAAACGGTCAATCGACCAAACATCAAGGTGCACAGAAGATGTGCAAGGCACAGCTTTTCTCCATTTTCACACTGATAGTAAGAGTGAAGAAATGAATGGTTCCATCTCATCCTAACTCCTGCTAAAAGGATGTGTCACTGTAGGACTTTCTCACTTATGAAGTGGTATTGATTCTTCACAGGATCCTGTGAGGTAAGTAGGGCAGGCATTACTCATGCCCTTTTGCAAGTTAGGACACAGGGTAAGGACAGCTTTCAGAGACAAAGCCGCAGCCGGATTCCAGTCTTCTCACTTCAAATCTAGACATTTTCTACCTTCCATGCTGCTCTCTGCAGGAGATCTTGAAACACCTTTGAGAATGCAGAGATCCTGCAGTGGAACAACTTTCTGAGAAAGGAGATAGAACTCCCATGAGTGGAAAGGGTGACACCAGGCATGGGATGTTGATTAAATGGGATTCCAGGACCCAGGCAGTCCTGGGTTATACCAATGTACTCAGCATGGAAAGCCAGACTTTGGTACAGAGAAGCATATTCAATCTGGCTAAAGAATAGATTATTTCTGAAGAAATGTTAAGCTGGTTGGTATTTCAAACAATCAAAGACTGAGGAAAAGAAATACTTATATTACTGATTTCCTTAAGCTATCTAAGAAATTCTTTGAAAGAATTTTGTGTTTGAATTTGGTTTGTATATTCTTTTGAGTTAAATGAAATCAATATTGTTAATATGGAAAAATTAGACTGAGAATGATGTGAAATATAATTTCTGGTTATCTTTTAAGAACAGTTCCTTTTATTAATAACTAAGCTACATGTAAATTTAAGAAACAGTGGAGCTTAAAATGTGAAAGTAGAAACCAACATATAAAGGCAGTTTTGCTTTCTGTGCATTTACACTCCATAATGATAAGACAATGAATTCCAAAGATTTGGAGGAATGTAGAATTGGGGAAATATTTACAAAAGTGTCATGACCATTTATAACCAACATATTTTAGACCTGCGGCTGATCGCTCTTTTTACTGTTTGGCTGACAAGATTTCTCTTTTTCTTCTTTGAAGTTACTATAACAATTTTGCAGTGAGAGGGGAAGCAGCAGCCAGAAGCGGTTACATTTAAATTAGCAGTTACATTTAAATCCTTCTTAAGCATTCTAAAATGATACTCTCGCTCATCAGCATAAGCTTACTCACACATTGTGTGTAGTTTTACATACCGAGAAGTCAGAAATCACTGCCTAACACAAGCCAGTGCAAGAGGGAAGCAGACAGGAAGCAGCTAACCTAATGCTGCCTGTGATGGCAGCTGGCCAAGCAGAAGCTGTTAAGTATTGAATGAGCACACGTACTCTTAATCTAAATTGCCTTAAGATTTTATTAATCATATAAAGCCTATGAAGTTCTAAGTTTGAAATGTATATCCCAATTAACAGGTTTAAAACTAGACAGAGAAAATCTATTTGGAAAATGGTTTGGTTTTATTTTTGGAGGGGGAGGACTTGGGTGATAAGGGATAGAGGTCCTGATCCTAGCCATTTTGAGCAATATCTCCATCTCCATCACACCCTTGTTTACATACACAAAATGTTCCACGGTTTTCAAAAACTCTTTCACCTGTTAGCTCATTTAAGCCTTAGAATACCTCTGTGAATCCTTCCAAAATCTGTTCAGTTTTAATAATTTTAAAAGCTAAAATACGGAGTCTCCAAAAATCAATTTTAAAAATGACACAGAAAAAACATCAACTGTTTTTTGGTAATTCAGGCAGTTAACTCTCCCATTTACAAATCCTGGAAATCTATCATGAAACTTCTGAATGCAGTTAAACAAAGAACAAAGAAAAAAATCTTTTAATTTCTCAATTAATAATTTGACTTTATTAGTATGGAAAGATGTGCTTAGAGAGCCCAAAAGAAAATGTTTTGAAGTTGTGGAGTCCTAGCCAGAACTCTGTCACAGGCTGACGGGGCTGTGTGTGTTTTCTCAGGGTTTGGGCTCAGGCCTCAGGTAAAACAGAGGCTGATGCACAGTTGTTCTGAATTCCTCTCAAACTCCTCCCAGCCTGCTCATAGAGGCTGAGAATCCCTTTTGCAGGATGCAAATGCCAGAACAGAGGTAGAGGTGGCATGCGGACTCTCCAGAAGGAATAGCACATGAACCTCCATTCATGTCCAGGTGAGAGTGAAGGAAGGCAGAACTTTCCTGAGGGCACTCGTTGCTGAGAAACAGTGAGGATGAGCAGCCCCGTCCTTGCTGGGTATCTGAACAGAGTGGAGCTGGATGGGGACAAGACATAGAGTACATGACTAGGGCCCCAAGGACAAATTTGCCTACTTTGGTCAAGACCAAGTCTAGCACTGAAGGTTGGCAGGGAGTTTTCAGGAAACAGGTGAGTGCATGTTGAAAAAAAAAAACACAGATAACCCAGATTTTGCAAACTTTCAATGATAATAAGAATCTGAATCTGAATCTGAATCTGGATTTTAAGAGCACAATTCCCAGATAAAAATACTTATTGTTCAATGTATTTATATTTATTGTATGTGACCTTAGATAATTGTTAGTTGTAGAGGGCAGTCTTGTGTAGAACATTTAACAGCATCCCTATCTTCTACTCAGGAGATACAAGTTGTCATAACTGTTCTCTTACCAGTTATGACAACCTAAAATGATTCTAGATATTGACAAATATCCACTGGGGGTAAAAATCACCCTTAGTGAGGACCACAGCACTAATCCCTCCTGTGATTCAGTTTCCCTGCCTGTGAATGTAAGTAACACTCTCTTTTCACCTTTATAGAGAATCTGTCTTTCTAACTCTTTCAAAACTTGCTGCTTTTCATCCTTTACTGAAAAGAAAGTGAAGGCAGCATCATTTGGGAAGCGACTCAGCTCATGTCGAGAGATTGGACCTTGATTCTGGTTGTGCTATTAACTCACTCTGTGACCCAGGGTAAATAATTAACCTCTGCTGCCTTCACATCTTTGTCTTTAAAGTGAAATTTTGTCTCTGTACTCAAACCACATTGGCGGCAAGAGTATTCTTTTATTCTTCAAAATAGTGCTCTCCCTTCTTCTTTTTTTGCTTTTATAAATTCAGCATCTTGCCTTGTTCTTATTTTGAGTTGCTGTTATTTCACTTGGATGTAAAAGTAGGAAAAGTGAGGACAATCTGGACAGCCTGGGGCTATTGGAGTTTCCCAGGAGAAAGCAAGCCCAAAACCCTGTATTCTCAGTGTCTGGGGATTAGGCCTGAGATGTTATAACCTTACATAAGCTAAGTTTTGCTTAAGCTTCTTTAAATACTGAGTGGTGCATTCCACCAAGCCATACTGCAGGTTGATTTAAGAGGGAAAAGAAAAAAAGAAAAGCAATTAGGAAAAATGAAGCAACTTGCCCAAAGTCATACTTTTTCCTTTAAATTGTATGGCTTGATTGCTGCTTTCCCTCCAATGCATTTCTGATGTAACAGTGCCCACCAGGAAAATTGCCAGGGAAAGCTAAGAAGAATGCTTAACTTTGTGCCATCTGAACACTTACTTACATGGCATTAACAAAGGAGCTAATTATCATTAGCTCCTGAAATTGCTGTGAATAAGCCAGACATGGACTCTGAGCCCCGAGTCAGACTACCAAAGCAGGTGGGCCATGACATGTGACAAGGACAGCATGGTTCTGTGGAAAAGGGAAGGCTGTGCAACCACCTGTCATTACTGTGGGGTGGTTACCTGTCCATGCCTGTTCCTGCCTCCTGACTGATTGGATCTGGCAGCAACTATGGACAGAGAACTTCCCCCAAGGAGATGCAGCTGCTTCTGCAAAGGCTGTTGCTACTGCAGATAATGGCTCGTTATTCACTGTGAAACCCCCGCCTATACCACCTCCATCCATACTTGCTCCAGTGGACTAAGGCATTACCAGTGGAGGATCCGTGTTGAAACGCACACAGAACCAGCATGTGCAATGAGGAGGACTCTCCAAGAGTCTTCTAGGTGAGGAAGCAGAAGCCCTTGGAAGTGATGTCACTCACTCAAAGTCACAGCGAATAAGTGGCTGAGCTGAAACCAGATATTGTCCTTATTCTCAGATCATATTACCTTCGAGGGCCACTACCAACACATTATTGCCAATAACACAATTACTATATCAAATTGAGTAGCTGTCTCCTAGAAAAGAACAGAGCCCCAAGGGAATAGAGCCCAGATGAGGTGAATTTTGAAATTGGGGAAAAAGTGAAGAAAGGTATAAATCAGAGGATTCTAAATAGCCATAGGCACTGGGACCCTAGAGAATGAGTTTTCAAAGATTAGGTACTAAATATGATGTCGTAATGGTGGTGGTGGTAGTGGTGATTATGGTGGTGATAGTAATGGTGATGATGGTAGTGGTGGTGGAGATGGTGATGTGATGGTGGAGGTGATGATGGTAAAACACTCAATATTAACTCATTTATTCAACAAGTGTTTATTGAGAATCTACCAGTTTAAGCACAGTACAATTGTGAACAAAATTAAGTTTCTGCCTTCACAGAGCTTACAGCCTAACAGAGAACACGGAGTAGTAAATAGCAAATTTTAGCTCAGCAGGGCAACTTCTGTGACGGAAATAAACATAGGATTGTATGGGAAAGCAAATCTCTCAAATTTAGCTCAAAGGTTTCCCAGGACTAAACATTAACCTAACCAGTGTGGGGATATTGGATCAAAAGACAGAAGGATGTTAGTTAGCAATAACTGACCACGTTATTATTTGAAGAAATCCTTTCTCCATGGTGGAAATTGTATACAAACAGCTAGTCACCATAAGCACTGGAGAAAAATGTAGTAGGGGGTTATTTGCTCTTCTGGGGATTTGTTTTGCAATTCAGAAAACAAAGTTTGACACAAGTAAACTTTGTTCCATAGAATCTCAGCATTTACAGTTACTTGATTCCATGGTAGTCTGATTCAGCTGTAGTAAGAAAAAAGGTAATATTAATGAGGAAATTAGGAAGATAGGAGGGGAGAAAAAAATGTCAATATAGTTACATATTTTTAAATTTCAGTGTTTGTACTGTTGCCATCCTGGACTATCCAGCTTCCCTTGAGATGTATGCATTTATTTTTAACCCTGGCCTTTTGCTAATATTGAACCAGAATGCCATCATTAATCCCCATTAATACTTTGCTCTGACTATGCCTTTTGGGAACTAACTCATGACTAAACTTTTTTAACCAATCGATGTTCAATGTACTCTTTAGCATTTTAAAAAAAAATCTTGAACTTCAGCTAGTAAATCAAACTGACCACAATTTGGAGTAGGCCCTGGATTTTCCTAGGACCCAGTACAAGATAAATGACTGTAGACTGCTGAGATGAAATGGACTTCAGTGCTTCTGATCCTCCTGCATCTGTGATCCTATAGATAAACAGAAAATAAAGCTATTTTTCTATCTCTTCCTCCCCTTCTTTTTGTCCCATTATTTAGAAAGACTTTTTTTTCTTTCTATGCATGGAAATGACAGTAATGACATAACTACTTCGATAACTTGCCAAGCAGTGTCATAGGGAGCTTACTATAAAACCATGTTTTGTTCATTTTCTTTCAATTGTTTACTTGGTCATTTTATGGGAAGCCTCGTATTGAGCAAACCTCTTTATGCAACAAATCTTAATTATAAATATTCAGATTACATTTAAAAGTTCACTTTAATAAGAAATTTCACACCTGAGTCATCCCAAATGAACTGTAAAGTCAGAAATAAATACATAAAGTTTATTCCTTGATCATACAGACCAGTCACAGTGTACTTTCATAACAGTTTTGTTTAAAATTTTTTTAATTACAAAGCAATATCTGACCCATCCTTTGGTTTATAAAGCAGCTAAAACATCCTTTTTTGGAGTGAACGGTCATAGATACATCTAAGGACCCAGGTGTTCAGTGGCCATTGTCCTTGACCTTTTTAAATTACCAAGAAACTTTTTCACATTTACACATATGGATCTTATTTTTTGAAAAATTTTACCTGCCAAAAAAACCATGATTATGTAATAATAACTTGTTTTCCCATTCTTGTGTCAAATTTATATAACTGCCAATAGGAACTTCTAATGGTGGTGAGGGTAGTAATTATCTCTACCAGATAATGAGTATAACCACAGTGAATATGATTCGGTGTCACCTTTGTGGGGGTAAAGACACAACTTCCATCTGGTCTTTTATAAAAGTTACAACAGCACACCTGCATTGCTAACCCACAGATGCCTAGAGGTGAGAATTCCCCGGCTGGTGACCACTGCCAGATGTAGGCTCCATGACAGATTTGAGTCTCCATCCAGAGTTTCTGGGTCTCCAACCCTATCAGCATTTATTTAAAAGCGTTATTGTCTATTTCCATGATTCACTTCAGGAATGAAATTCCTCAGTTTGGAAAGGCAGGAAAAAGCATACATCTCTGGTGCTCCTTGCAACCTTTCCAATTGTAACGCATATCAATTAGTAAAAGCTTTCACGGTGACAACTTTTGGAGAATTTACTGATCGGTATTAATGAAGAATGTTTCTGTAGTCCAACAGAGTAAGTACTAATTAGCAACTCTAAAAAGATTTTTTAAAAACCATTAAAGTTACAGTCAACGTATTTCTAAGAATGAAAGTCATTTCTATAAATTCTAAAATGACCCAGGGAATTCAATGATGAATTGGAGGTACAGACTCAAGGCAATTCTCTAATATATTCAAACTAAACAATATCATAAGTTCACCTTATTCACCAGGGATTTTTATTTCTGTTTGTTGAAGATTTTTTTTAAAATGGCAAATCTATTGGAAGCCAGTGGACAAATGGAACTTATCTAGCAGAAAGTATCTTCAAAGCCACTTTTGTGAAATTGCATAAATCCATTCCATAAATAACCAATGTGCAGGTGGAGAGACTGAGGTATCAGGAAGTTAAGTAACTTTATCCAAGATTGCTGATAGCACTGAAGGTGGATCATGAGTTGTCTGGCTCCACTGATTCACACAAAATGTTATATTTCCCCTGGATTTGTCCTCTGCCTGTCCTCTCTCCATGTCTCATGAGCTCCTTGGGCACAAATATAATGCCTTTTACATGCCCTGTCTGATTCAATCCTTCTCTTTCAGGTGGGGGCAGTGGGGGACAATGAACTGCTCAGACATTATCTTTTATCTCTTAGGGTAAAAGCCAGCAATGTAATGAAGTTTCCATTTGTGGCCAAACAGCTTGGTTTCTCAATTATTAAGCTTACATTTCTTATACCTCTTCTCCCCATATTTTTGGAGAAAAACAGACATTTATTACAAGCCATCTCTCGAATGTGATAATCATAGGCAATCTAAATGTCTGCTTTCCTTGAATTGCTTCCTGGAATGAGGTTTCAATGCTGCAGATATATTGTAATCACACAGGCTATTTTCTGAAACACGGGGATGCTTTACAGCACTCCCTCCAAGCTGTGCTGGTGCTGCTTTGGTCTCCTGGGGCCAGCATCCCCAGGACAGATGGTTAACAAAGGAGCAAAGCCAGCTCAGCCCTTTAGGGTATGCACAGCTTCATGTACCTTGGGTTTTCTTCATACCTTCTTTTTTTCCCCCTCTCTCTTATGTGACATTTTCTCTTTCCTTCTCCTGCTCTGCATTTTTCCCTCTCCCATCCGTCCATTCCTTTCATTCAGACATTTTTGAAGGCCTGTTCTATACCAGCTTTTTATCATGCAGCAGTGGTCTGGCAATGAAAAAGTCAGGACACACTTGGAGACCTTGAAATCTCAGTTTCTCTCTCTCAGTCCATGTCTGGTTATTTCTCTCATTAATGTCAATTAGTAAAATATGTTTTGGCCAAATGAGCATCCTCAGTTACTAAGGGAGACAAGGTTAATAATTTCTTGTTGTAATAGTTACCATTAAAAAATGAGTCTAATTAACCACCCCTGTCAGAGCTTTGGTCATATATATACCAAAGGACATTCATATATCAGTAGTTATATGCTTCATACTATTCATTAGGGTTAGTTCCTTTTTTTTTTAATTGAAGTACAATTTACATAGAGTAAAAAATCATGGATATTAAATGCACAATTCAATGAGTTTTCACTGGGGTAATTGCCACCCCAATCAAAATACAGATATTTCCATAAGCCTGAAAATTTCCCTCGTGCTCCTTCCAGTCAATTCCCACCTCATTAGGCAGCTGCTATTCTGATTTCTTGCAATGGGTTAGATTTGGCTGTGCTTAAATGTAACATAAATGGATTCAGACAGTAGAGATGGGGCTGGCTTCTCTTACTCCATCAATTGTTGCATGTGTTTTCAATTTTTTCCTTACCATTACTGAGAGGTATTTTGTTGTATTGTATATCACAATTTGTCTATCCATTCACCTACTGATGGATGTTTGAGATGTCTCCAATTTGGAGCGATTATGAATACAGTTACTACAAACATTCTTGTACAGTGTTTTTATGTACATGTTTTCATATGTCTGGAATAAATAGCTAAAGAGAGCATGCCTAAATCAGAGATATGTATATATTTAACTTTATAAGAACCTGCTAGTTTTTCAAAGTGGCTCTACTGTTTTACATTCCTGCCAGCAATGCATGAGAGTTCCAGTTTCTCCACAACTTCACCAATTCTTGATGTCTTGAACCTGTTTAATTTTAACCAATCAAATGGGTATATAGTGGCATTTCATTGTAGTTTTAATTTTTTTAATTTCCCTGATGGCAAATGATGTTGAGAACATTTTAATACACTTATTGGACATATATATATACACATATGCAGCATATTTTCAAGTCTACTGATTTTCTTATTGAGTCATTTGTACTTTTATTACTGAGTTATAGTTGCTCTGTGTATATTCTGAATATCTCTCATTTGTCAGACATATATAGAATATATTTTCCCCAAACTGGCTTAGAGTTATGTTTTATAAATGTAAATATTTTTATACACGTACATATTTTAAGTAACAAAAGTTTTTAAAGTTTACAAAGTCAAATTTTTTCATTGTTTTTTAAGTAGTCCTCCCCAGTAAATATTATTTTCACATGAAGAGATTCTCCTAAGTTTTATTTTTGAAGCTTTATAATTTGAACTTTTACGTTTTGATCTATGATCTGTCTTGAATCATCTTTTTGTGTGGTGTGAGGTAGGGATCAAATAATATTTTTTTCCAAATGTATCCATTTGCTCCAGCAGCATTTGTTGAAAAGACTCTTGGAAAGGCTTTCAAAAGACTTTCTTTTGTTGAAAAGACTATCATTTTCTTCACTGAATTGCTTCGGTGACTTTGTTGGAAATCAAATATCTGTATGAGTATATTTCTATACTCCCTGTTCCGTTCCATTGGTTTATATGTCTGTCCTTATATGACAATACCACACTGCCTTGATTACTGCTTTCCTCTATTAAATCTTCAAATCAGGTAGTCATTCATTTTTGTTCTTCTTTTTCAATATTATGTTTGGTTATTCTAGATCCTTTGCATTGCTATGTAAATTTTGGAAGCAACTTGTCAACTTTAACCAAATGCCTATTGACATTCTAACTATCCCATTGTCTTGATCTAGTAAAGAAATATTAAAAGGTAGCCTATACCCATCTTCCAGTGACAGCACATCCATTTATTCAACAGAACTTAGTGAGTTTTCACTCTGTGCTAGCCCTGGGAATACAAAGTCAAAACAGCATGGTGCCTTCTTTACTTCTAGAAACATATAGTCTGGGAAAAGAACAAAGACAGTCTAACCAATGACACAATGCAATGTGATAAATGGATAGTACTATGCAAAGAGTACTATGTGATAAAAGAGTAAGGTCATTCAAATCAGAGTGATAGGTAAAGATTCCCAGAGTGAAACCAGCTGAATTTTAAAGGATCAATAGGCCAACAGGCAAAGAAGAGTGTGGAAGGACATTCCAGAGGGAGAGAATAAATTTTCCAGCAGCAGCAAGGTAGAAAACAGCTTGTTATGAAGCAAACCAGTACGAAAAACCAAAGAGAGGTAGATTATTTTCCTTTCCTTTGGACCAAGTATATGACCCTGGCTGTTATAAGCATCATGAAAGCCCAGAAAAAATTAAGGATGAGGAGCCAGGCAAGGGAAGAAACAGAATTGCTGCTATCCTATTTCTTTTTTCTTGTGCATTTTCTGGGATGCCTGCCTATGGAATAACCTGAGTAATTGACCTTCAGCTCATCTCCCTTTCCTTTGTTACAATATAACCTGGCAAATGGCAGAGCAGGCACAAAAACAGCTCTCTACATTCCCAGACCAGTGACCTTTCAAATTTTATTTTTTAGAACTATTTTTTTCAAATAGCAATTGAATCCAAATACATGAAAGAGAAAAAGCAGAGCACCTATTATTAAAGAAAGGTGATGACTGCAGCCTCAACTACCAACATTCACTTCTCTTCTGCCCCACCCCACAACACCGTAACTACAGCCAAGCATACCATGAAGCATAATTTGACATCTACCACGCCACTTCCACCTGTGATTGAGTCTGGTCACCACCAGACTGTAGCTGGGGACTTGTGGTTCACAAAACCTGGAAACAATTTGCTTCAGGAAATAATGATTCTCCTTGCCAAATTTAATGCTAGGACTTTAATGTCAGTTCATGTTACCCAACATCAAAATTCATTTCCAATGGTCTTTGAGAAACTATTATGAACAAAATTAGGTATAAGACTATTGTCTAAAAGAGTTATAGAAATCCTACCCTTTATGAGGACATAACAGGACAATGAAATTTAATGGAATATAATAGGTTTATAACAGAGAAAAGTCATTTTATCATAGCCATATAAAATGTGCACACAGGAGAAAAATACCTTTGCATATTTTTTTAAAAAGCAGAAAGAAATAGTAACTATACAAAATGTTAAGGTCTGTGCTACAGGAAATTGAAGATCAAGAAATGTCACATTTCTTTTTTTTTAGAATCAAGTTAGAATATGCTCATATTCCAATGACCAAAATTAGACAGTCAGTATGGGTCACGTTTTAAGGCTCTTTCTATTTTTTGAATTATACAGGAGAAATAGTTTTTAAATAAAAAATAATGTTATACTATAGATGCTGGTTTAATTTAAAAGTCTTCATTGATTTTTATAGCTTTATTCAGATATAGTTGACAATAAAATGTGCATACAAGTAGATAATGTTGACATGTATATGCTCCCATGAAACAATCACTAACATCAAAATAATGAATATATCCATCGTTCCCAGAAGTTTCCCTATTATAATTGCTTCCTTAAACCACTCCCTGCTTTGTGTACCATCCCCCACCACTGCTTGGCCTCGTATCATTATACATTGATTTGTGTTTTCTAGACTCTTACACAAATATAATCATGCAGTATGTACTCTTTGTCAGGCTTTTATGCTTCCTTACTGTATTCTGAGCTTCATCCATGCTGTTGTTTGTTTCAGTAGTTCATTCCTCTTTATTGCTAAGTAGTAGTGTTTCATTGCATGGATGAATTACTATTTGCACATGTATTTACTTGCGGATGGACGTTTGGGCCATTTTCAGTTTTTGCCTCTTACAAATAAAGCCAGAAACTGTAGCTTAAAATACTTTAGTAAAAGTCTTTGTATAGACATAAGCTTTTATTTCTCTTAGGTAAATACTTGGAGTGAGATGGCTGAGTCATAAGCTAAACACGTTTAATTTTTAAGAAACTACCAAACTGTTTCCTAAAGTGGATGGGCATTTTGCATCCCCACCAACAGCATATGAGAGTCTCAAGTGTTTCATATTTTTTCTGACACTTGGCATGATCAGTCTTTTTAATCTTAGACTTTTTAATAGATATGCAATGTTACCTTGCTGTGGTTTCGATTTGTATTTCCTCAATGGCTAACGGTACTGAGCATCTTTTGTTGTGACTAGCCAGGCATGTACTTTCTTTGATGGAATATCTGTTCAAATATTTTTCTCTTGTTTTAAGGTTGTGCTTATTTTCTTACTGTTGAGTTTCAAGTGTTCTTTACATATTCTGGATACAAGTTGTTTATTAAATAAAGGATTTACAAATTTATTCTTCCACTCTGGTTTTATTTTTTCATTTTCTTCACAGGGTCTTTCAAACAGCAAAAGCTCTTAATTTTTATAAAGTCCAATTTGTAATTTTTTTTTTATGGATCATGATTTTCATATTCTATCTAAGGAATCTGCCTAACCTAAGATCACACAATTTTCTCCTCTGCTTCCTTTTGGAAGTTTTATAACCCTAGGTTTTATATTTAGGTCTAAGATTCATTTTAAGTTTTACATATGGTACAAGGTATGAATCAAAGCTCATATTTTTGCATATGAATATCCAGTTGATGCCACCCCATTTGTTGAAATGATTTTCCTTTATCCATAAAATTTCCTTTGCAACTTTATCACAAATTAATTGTATTTGTTTGAGTCTAATTCTGTGCTCCCTATTGTGTTCCATTGATCTGTTTGTATTTATGCCAAATGATGTCATGCTACTTAATTTAAAAGTATTACATATAATTGTACCCAAATTCTATTTAATTTTCAGTTTTATTAAATTTTACTTTAATAGGAAAGAAACTAAATTGCAACAGAAGAAATTGTTAAACTTCAAATAAATATTTCTTCACTACAAGAGATATTTTTTAATGGGTCTCCCGAAAGTTATTAAAAATTATAAAATCTATTAAAAGAATAAAGTAATTACATATTTTTAAATTATACTTTAATGTTCCATGGTATCAATTAACTGAAAGACCAACACACTAAAACATTAGCATGTTCACTCTTCCTGTCCTCTTTCTCCTACCATGTCTAATTTTTTTCTTAGGTTGATTACTGTTTTTACATTATCAAGTTTTAAAATTCATCTGTAACTATAAATCTCAAAGATGCTTAACCTGTATATATTTTTCTCACCACTGAATCTTTTATCACACAGTCTCTGTTTCTGGGTTCTTTGTTTGGTTTAGTCCCTAATTATTTTGATATCACTTTTCAACTATTAATAGTTTGGTTATGACAGGTACTATATTCCCTGAAGTCCTTCATGTTTAAAAATGTGTGCTGGTCCCCTTTCTACTTGCACACCATCTTAGCTGTGCATAATGTTCTTGGGTCTACCTTTCTCCTTCTCAGGGCTATGTAAATAACTATTAACAGTGTTCTGCCACTGAATAGTACTGTGGAGAAGTCTAAAGGCATTCTCATTCCTTTACTTGTTAATGCTAATGCTAATTTGCATCTTATGTCTAGATAACTGAACAATTATTTCTTTACCTTAATGTTCAAATTAATTGAAATTCCTAGGCAATGGGCATTCTTCATCAAATTACCCTAAAACACAGATTATTCTTTCAATGTATACATTCAATTTTTCCTCAATTAAGTAAAATGTTCTTACACCATGAATATATTTACTGTTTCATTTGTTGGGTTCCCTATTTTTTATTTATTTTATATTTTTCCATAAGTTATCGGGGTACAGGTCTGTTTGGTTACATGAGTAAGTTCTTTAGTGGTAATTCATGAGATTTTGGTGCATCCATCTCCTCAGCAATATACACCCCACCCTATTTGTAGTCTTTTCTCCCTCACCTACTTTCCACTCTTCCCCACCAGTCCCCAAAGTCCATTGTATTATTCTTATGCCTTTGTGTCCTCAGAGCTTAGATTCCACCTATCAGTGAGAACATACAATGCTTGGTTTTCTATTCTTGAGCTACTTCACTTAGGATAATAGTCCCCAATCTCATCCAGGTCACTACAAATGCTGTTAATTTACTCCTTTTTATGGCTGTGTGGTATTCCATCACATATATACATATATACCACAGTTTCTTTATCTACTCATTGACTGATGGATATTTGGCTTGGTTCCATGTTTTTGTGATTGTGAATTGTGTTGCAATAAACATGAGTGTGCAATTACCTTTTTCAAATAATGACTTATTTTCCTCTGGGTAGATACTTAGTAGTGGGATTGCTGGGTCAAATGATAGTTATACTTTTAGTTCTCTAAGGAATCTCCACACTGTTTTCCAAATAAGCTGTACTAGTTTACATTCCCACCATCAATGTAGAAGTGTCCCCTGATCACTGCATCCATGCCAACATCTATTGTTTGTTTGTTTGTTTTGTTTTTTTTTTTGTTTTTTTTTTTATTACAGCCATTCTTGCAGGAATCAGGTGGTGTCACATTGTGGTTTAGATTTGTATGCCCCTTATCACTAGTGATGTTGAGCATTTTTTCATATGTTTGTTAACTAGTTGTGTATCTTCTTTTGAGAATTGTCTATTGATGTCCTTTAGCCCACTTTTTGGTGGAATTGTTTGCCTTTTTCTTACTGATTTGTTTGAGTTTGTTGTCGATTCTGGATATTAGTCCTTTGCCAGATGTATACATTGTAAGGATTTTTTTCCCACTCTGTGCATTGTCTGTTTACTCTGATAACTGTTCCTTTTACCAGGCAAAAGTTCTTTAGTTTAACTAAGTCCAAGCCATTTATCTTTGTTTTATTGCATTTGCTTTTGGGTTCTTGGTCATGAAATCCTTGCCTAAGCCAATGTCTAGAAGGGTTTTTCCAATGTTATCTTCTAGAATTTTTATAGTTTCAGGTCTTATGTTTAAGTCCTTAATTTATCTTGAGTTGATTTTTCTATAAGGTGAGAGATGAGGATCCAGTTTCATTCTTCTACATGTGGCTAGTCAATTATCCCAGAACCATTTGTTGAAAAGGGTGTCCTTTCCCCACCTTATGTTTTTATTTGCTTTGTCAAAGATCTGTTGGCTATAAGCATTTGAGTTTAGTTCTGGCTTATCTATTCTGTTCCAGTGGTCTATGTGTCTTTTTTTAATACCAGTACCATGCTGTTTTGGTGACTGTGACCTTGTAGTATAGTTTGAAATCAAGTAGTATGATGCCTCCAGATTTGTTCTTTCTGTTTAGTCTTGCTTTGACTATGTAGGCTCTTTTTTAGTTCCATATGAATTTTAGAAATATTTTATCTAATTCTGTGAAGAATGATAGTGATATTTTGATGGGAATTACATTGAATTTGTAGATTGCTTTTGGAAGTATGGTTATTTTCACAATATTGAATCTACCCATCCATGAGCATGGGATGCATTTCCATTTGTTTGTGTCATCTAAGATTTGTTTCAGCAGTGTTTTGTAATTTTCCTGTAGAGGTCTTTCACCTCTTTTGTTAGGTATATTCCTACGTTTTTCTATCTTTTTTTTTTTTAACAGCTATTGTAAAAGGTTGGGTGCTTGATTTGATTCTCCACTTGGTCACTGTTGGTGTACAGAAGAGCTAATAATTTGTGTACATTAATCTTGTATCTGGGAATCTTGCTGGATTCTTTTATCAGTTCTAGGAGCTTTCTGGAGGAGTCCTTGGGGTTTTCAAGGCAAACCATCATATTGTCAGCAAAAAGTGACAGTTTGACTTCTTCTTTCCCAATTTGGATGTCTTTTATTTCTTTCTCTTGTCTTATTGCTCTGGCTAGGACTTCCAGTACTATGTTGAAGAGGAGTGGGAAACCATGTCTTGTTCCGGTTCTCGGAGAGAATGCTTTGAATATTTCCTTATTCAGCATCATGTTGGCTTTGGGTTTGTCATAGATGGCTTTTATTACATTAAGTATGTTCCTTGTATGCTGATTTTGCTGAGAGTGTTAATCATAAGCAATGTGGGAATTTGTTGAATGCTTTTTCTGACTCTATTGAGATGACCATGTGATTTTTGTATTTAATTCTGTTGAGGTGGTGTATCACGTTTATTGACTTGCATATGTTAAACCATGTTCACATCCCTGGTATGAAACCCACTTGATTATGGTGAATAATCTTTTTGATATGTTGCTGGATTTGGTTAGCTAGTATTTTGTTAAAGATTTTAGCATCTATGTTCATCAAGGTTATAGGTCTGTAGTTTTCTTTTTTGGTTATGTTCTTTCCTGGTTCTGGTATTAGGGTGATGCTGGCTTCATAGAATGAATTTGGGAGGTTTCCTCCTTTCTTTATCTTGTGAAATAGTGTCAAAAGGATTGGTACCAATTATTCCTTGATAGTCTGGTAAAATTCTTCTGTGAATCTGTCTGGTCCTAGACCTTGGTAATTTTTAAATTACCAGCTCAATGCCACTGCTTGTTATTTGTCTGTTCAGGATATCTAATTCTTCCTGATTTAAGCTAGGAGGGTTGTGTTTTTTCAGGAATTTATCCATCTCTTCTAGGTTTTCTAGTTTATGTGTGTAAAGGTGGTCATAGTAGCCTGAATGATCTTCTGTATTTCAATGGTGTCAGTTGTAATATCTCCTATTTCATTTTTTAGTGAGGTTATTTGGATTTTCTCTCTTCTTTTCTTGGTTAATCTTGCTAATGGTCTATAAATTTAATTCATCTTTTCAAAGAATCAGCTTTTTGTTTCATTTATCTTTTGTATTTTGTTTCAATTTCATTTCATTCTGCACTGATCTTGGTTATTTCTTTTCTCCTGCTGGGTTAGGGTTTAGTATGTCTTTGTTTCTCTAGTCCGTTGAGGTGTAACCTTTCAATGTCAGTTTGTGTTCTTTCAGTCTTTTTGATGTAGGCCTTTAGGACTTTGAACTTTCCTCTTAGCACCACCTTTGCTGTATCCCAGAGCTTTTGACAGGTTGTGTCATTATTGTCATTCAGTTCAAATAGCTTTTAAATTTCCATCTTGATTTTGGTCCAATCCTCATTCAGGAGAATGTTACTTAATTTCTATGTATTTGTGTGGTTTTGAAGGTTCCTTTTGGAGTTGATTTCCAGTTTTATTTCACTGTGGTCTGAGAGAGTACTTGATATAATTTCAATTTTCTTAAATTTATTAAGTCTTGTTTTGTGGCCTATAATATGGTCTATCTTGGAGAAAGTTTCATGCACTGTTGAATAGAATCTGTATTCTGCAGTTGTTGGATAAAATGTTCTTTACATATCTGTTAAGTCCATTTGCTCCAAGGTATTGTTTAAATCCACTGTTTCTTTGTTGACTTTCTGTCTTGATGACCTGTCTAGTGCTGTCAGTGAAGTATTGAAGTCCCCCACTATTATTGTCTTACTGTCTACCTTATTTCTTAGGTTTATTAGTAATTGTTTTATAAACTTGGGAGCTCCAGTGTTCGGTGCATATTTGTTTAGTATTGTGATATTTTCTTGTTGGACAAGGCTTTTTACCATTATATAATGTCCCTCTTTGTCTCTTTTAACTGCTGTTGCTTTAAAATTTGTTTTGTCTGATATAAGAATAGCTACCCCTGCTTGCTTTTGTTGTCCATTTGCATGAAATGCCTTTTCTACACATTTAAGTTTATGTGAGTTCTTATGTGTTAGGTGAGTCTCCTGAAGGCAGCAGATAGTTGGTTGACAAGTTCTTATCCATCCTTCAGTTCTGTATCTTTTAAGTGGAGCATTTAGGCCATTTACATTCAATGTTAGTATTGAAATGTGAGGTACCATTGCATTCATCATGCTCTTTGTTGCTTGTGTATTTTGTTTTTCCTGTTTTCTATTTTTGCTTTTTCACTTGTATTTTTGTTTTATAGGTCTTGTGTGATTTATGCTTTAAAGAGGTTCTGTTTTGATGTGTTTCCAGGATTTGTTTCAAGATTTAGAGCTCCTTTTGGCACTTCTTGTAGTGGTGGCTTGGTAATGGTGAATTCTCCCAGCATTTGTCTGAAAAAGACTATCTTTCCTTCACATATGATGTTTAGTTTCACTGGATACAAAATTCTTGGCTGATAATTCTTTTGTTTGAGGAGGCTGAAGATAGAGTCCCAATTCCTTCTAGGTCGTAGCATTTCTGCTGAGAAATCTGCTGTTAATCTGATAGGTTTTCCCTTATACATTACCTGGTGCTTCTGTCTCACAGTTTTTAAGATTCTTTCCTTCATCTTAACTTTGGATAACCTAATGACAATGTGCCTAGGCAAAGAACTCTTTGTGATGAATTTCCTGGATGTTGTTTGTGCTAATCGTATTTGACTGTCTAGGCCTCTAGCAAGGCCAGGGAAATTTTCCTCAATTATTCCCCCAAATATGTTTTCCAACCTTTTAGAATTCTCTTCTTCCTCAGGAACACCAATTATTCTTAGGTTTGGTAGTTTAACATAATCCCAGACTTCTTAGAGGCTTTGTTCATATTTTCTTATTCCTTTTTCTTTGAATTTGTTGGATTAGGTTAATTTGAAGACCTTGTCTTCAAGCTCTGAATTTATTTATTCTAACTGTTCAGTTCTATTGCTGAGGCTTTCCAGAGCATTTTGCATTTCTAAAAGTGTGTCAAAAGTTTCCTGAATTTTTGCTTATATTTTCTTTAAGCTATCTATTTCCTTGAATATTTCTCCCTTCACTTCTTGTATCATTGTTTTTATTTCCTTGCACTGGGCTTTGCTTTTCTCTGGTCCTTGCCTGATTAGCTTAATAATCAACCTCCTTAATTCTTTTTCAGGTAAATCAGGGATTTCTTCTTGGTTTGGATCCATTGCTGGTGAACTAGCATGATTTTGGGGGGTGAGCCTTGTTTTGTCATATTACCAGCGTTCATTTTCTGGTTCATTCTCATTTGGGTAGGCTCTGTCAGAGGGAGGGTCCAAGGCTGACGGCTGTTGTTCAGATTACTTTGTCCCATGGGTATTCTCTTGAAGTAGTACTCTCCCCCTCTTCCTATGGATGTGGCTTCCTGTGAGTCAAATTGCAGTGATTGTCTGTCTTCTGTGTCTAGCCACCCAGCACATCTACCCAGCTCTGGGCTGGTACTGGGGGTCGTCTGCACAGAGTCCTGTGATGTGAAACAGGTTGTCAGGGATGGATACCAGTGCCTCTTCCAATGGAGGTGGCTGGACTCCAGTAGGATGCAATGGACTCCATTAGGGTTCTTAGATTTGGTGGTTTAATGCTCTAGTTTTGTGCTGGTTGGCCTCCTGCCAGGAGGTGGTGTTTTCCAGAGAGCATCAGCTGTGGTAGTATGGGGAGGAACCAGTGGTAGGTGGGGCCCCAGAACTCCCAAGATTGTATGCCCTTTGTCTTCCACTACCAGGATAAGTAGGGAAGGATCATCAATTGGGGGCAGGGCTAGGCATGTCTGAGCTCAGACTCTCCTTGGGTGAATCTTGCTACAGTTGCTGTGTGGGATGGGGGTGAGATTTCCAGGTCACTGTAGTTATGTACCTAGGAGGATTATGGCTGCCTCTGCTGAGTCATGCAGGTTGTCAGGGTAGTCGGGGAAAGGTGGCAATCACAGGCCTCACCCAACTTTCATGCAAACCAAAGGGCTTGTCTCACTCCCACTGTGCCCCCCTCAACAGCCCTGAGTCCATTTCCAGGCAGAGAGCAAGATAGGCTTGAAAACCTGACCCAGGCTACCCACCTCCCAGCTGTGAAAGAAAAGGGCTGGGTTCTTGCACCACCTGTGGAGTCTGCACACTGGATTTGCACCCTCCCCCAAGTTCCAGCCAGGAGGCTTCTCACCCCATTCAAATTGTTACAAAGTTCAGCTAGAGATTTCCTTCTCCATGTGGAGTTTTACCCTGTGCTCCTCTGTCCACTCTTCTGATGGATCTCTGTAACGCCAGACAGGAATGGCCTGCTAGGGGACCCAGCAAGTTCCCAGGGCCTTTCTGCTACTTCCTCTACCCTTGTATTTCCCTCGACTCTCCAAATTGACTCAGCTCCAGGTAAAGTTGAAAACTTCTCCCACAAACAGAACTTCAGCTTCTCCAGTGGGGATGTGTGTTCGGGAGAGGAGGGTCTACCTTTCCCACTTCCATAGTTGGGGCACTCACTGCATTTTGGGGGGTTCTCCTGGGTCCTGCTGGGTCCTACAGGAGGAGTCTGCTTCCTTCAGAGATCTGTGGGTCCTCTCAGGATTGCTGGTTTGTTCTTGTAGTCGACGTGGAGCTAAAATTCACAGTGTGAGCCTCCACATGCTGCTCTGTCCATAGCTGCAATCTAGTCCTTCTTCCCATCCACCATAAGATCCAAATCCTTGAGTTCTCTATTTTAAGGACACTAATTATCCTTACATTGCATCATCTTTGTTTTCCATAACTATGGGACTATTAGCATCTCTCTAAATAATTCATCACTTTGTTTTTTTAATTAGTATTTTCTTTGATTATCTCAAGTTTTTTTCTATGCCAATTTTTATTTTTAATAATATATATTCTGTTTCTTGCAGTTTATAATTTACTATTAGTTCTGTAATGGTATGATTTGGTCTTCAATTTGTTGCCTTTGGTCTGGGATCTAAAAGGTTGTGAGGAAATGATTTATGCTTCTTAATTTTTGTTTTCTTCTATGTATATTTTTTCATGATATGTCTCTCTCTCTCTGTCTCTTCCTCTGCATGCTGTTTCTTTTCCCTTTATTTACACTCATACTTGCATCACTCTTGTCTCTAGATGTTATGTTTGCTGTAATAAATGAAATTCTCTCTTCTCAATCTAAGATTACTTTGATCTCTCCTCTGAACTACAATTTAAGGCTAATGTACCACATTCTATCTACTCTTCAATGCTCTAGAAGAGATTGGAGTGAGGAATACAATTTAATGAGATGAATAATTTTTATTAGCATACTTAGGCTCTGCTCTTTCTCTTAAGATTTTGCTAAACCTGTCATTCCAGAACTCACTTTGCCTACCTGAAGGTACATCTCAGTTCCATTGGAGGATACTCTGAGCTTGTATTATTTCCCAATTGTGTTCCCAAATTTCTATCACTTTTAAGATGCAGACCCTTTTTCACTCATTTCTCCACAACAGGTGTTTCCACCACTCTGTTCAGAACAATAAAAAGGTCGGATTTTTTTTGTTGTTGTATTTGAGTCAGGATCTTGCTCTGTTGCCCAGGCTGGAGTGCGGTGCAGTGGTGCAATCTCAGCTCACTGCAACCTCTGCCTCCTGGGTCCAAACAATTCTCCTGTCTCACCCCCAGAGTAGCTGGGACTACAGGCATGTGCCGCCATGCCCAGTTAGTTTTTGTATGTTCAGTAGAGTTGGGGTTTCACCATGTTGGCCAAGCTGGTCTTGAACTCCTGACCTCAAGTGATTCATCCGCATCATCCTCCCAAAGTGCTGGGATTACAGGCGTGAGCCACCATGCCCAGCCAAAAAGATCAGCATTTTAATTCCATTTGTCACTTTCACTTTCTAGATTTTGAAATATAAATTAGAAATCTCAGGTTTTTATTGACTAGCCAGTAGGATGGTTAGGGTTAGGAGCTGAGCCATGTTGCTTTTCTGCTTCACTCCATAATCCTCATCTTTCCTTGGCACCACGTTTTGAAGTTTATTGCATTATATTATGCCTCTGAGGTTACTGATAGTGACTTTTAAGCGTTTTTAAAATTCTTTCCAATTTTGTAGGTATTATGGGAGGGCAATTTAGTGCAGCCTTAATGAAGTTGAATAATGCCTCCTGTCCATGGTCCTGGACTTGTATTGTCTACTTGACCACCAGTGACCCAAGACCAAGGCACTTTATTCTGCCACTGGTCAAACCCTGAGTTCATGATAGGATGTTAAAACAGCCCACTGTGGCATGAAAAAGGACAAATGTATCCTTGAAGGGTCCCCTAAACATATCTTGTTGTTTAGAAGGGGAGATATTATTTTAACTCTTTACATCTATCACTAAAACTTATCTCTTTCAGGGTCTGAGCTCCACAGAAATCAATGTTCTAATTAGAAAACAGTAGCTAATCTGGCCAAATGCTAATAAATGAGAGTTGTGATTTATCTAGCAACAGGGAAACAGCTCAGCATTAACAATTAAAAGGTCTGTAGAGGACAGAGCTTTTTTTTCCTTATTCTTCCCCTTAGCTGATTGAGTTCAGCCCTATGCTATAAATAGCCCTTCTAATTAATGGCTATCTGTTTGAAAATCAGTTATCAGGACCACAGTTTAGGAGCCTTTACCTTTGAAATTCATAGAGACTATTTTATGTCTCAGTGATAAGGGAATGATAATATGGGTTCAAAGCTAAACCTACCTACCCACAAATACCAACCCACATCATAGCCTACCAACACATTCTTGAATCTTCCTGATAATGGATACAGATTTTTAAATAATCAATCCAACTGCAAAGAGAAGTACTGAACTTTAATGTAGCCAGAATGTTTGGCTAAAGCCTGTTGCACTCCAGCCATTTCATGAATCTACAAGCTAAAGTCAAAATTTATATCAAAGCCATGAGTTTGTAATTAGCTGAACAAGGTCTTTTAGAGACCCCTAAAGAGTTCATTTTTTTCCTACATTGAACAAATTAACTGTATGGTTACAAAAGTTCTTCTTCACTTTAACCTGACTGGACACAGTCAAAGGGGGAAAATAGCATGTTTAAACCAAATTGAATAGCTGTCCTCTAGACAACACTCCCCAGAAGGACCCTCCTTGGGAAATGCCACTCAGTGCTAGAGTAAATCTCACATTTTGGTGAAGGGCTTGTCATTCGCAGTAAAAGATACTTGCATATCTTGAATGTTTTCTTTTAGTATGTTTTATTTCATCCTATTACATAATACCCATGCAGAGCTTGTAGCAGGTCCTAGAGCCTGCCATATTGTTTCATGACACTAAGCATTTATTAAAACTGTTTCCACTATGTAGATGACCTTTTCTGGCCAGCTTGCATGTCATCTCCTCCATTACGCCCCCAACATCACCACCATCAGCCTCCAACCTGACTGATAACTCCCTTCCTCAGGTTCTCACTCTACCTGTACATTTTTCTGTCTTAATACT
Organism: Plecturocebus donacophilus; assembly: GCA_004027715.1. Taxonomy (NCBI): domain Eukaryota; kingdom Metazoa; phylum Chordata; class Mammalia; order Primates; family Pitheciidae; genus Plecturocebus; species Plecturocebus donacophilus. The sequence goes on along the minus strand of PVKP010006008.1, from coordinate 22,400 downwards.
AGTAATCTTTACTTCTACTTGATTGATTTCTTATCTATCTCTCTCCAGCCAGAAGGTCATATTCTTACTCAAATGTACAATTCCTATATGCCTGTTGACTATACAAGTGATTACTGAACAACTGCTGAGTACCCAGTCTTTGCTAATGCTTGATAAAATTCAGAAAGACAGAGATTTTTTTTATTTGCTCTCAATTTTTTTTTAATTGTTCTGATAAACCAGTGGGGAAGACAGACTTCTCTACAACTAGACACAGCAAGCCAAAAAGAGGGGTCTAGGCAGGTGATGAGGCTGAGGTCTTAGTTGGTGAGGCAGCAAACACATAAAAGCTCACCATGTTTTAATGTCTCTTCTATGATTTTCATAATCAAAACACACATGCTTCAATATTTTACACTGCTTACTAATGTCTTTGCATTATAATTTAGACCTGTCCTTCTAAGCTAATGTGCACACAAATCACCCAGTGATCTTGTTAAAATGCAAATTCTTATTCAGGAGTTCTGGTAGGGGCTTGAGATTATGCATTTCTAACAAGCTCCCAGGGAATACTGCTGATCCATGAATGCCTCAAGTAGCAAGGCTCTACACCACTGTAATGTCAATGTAAACACTGTTGAAGTGGCACCAGTTTTGGGAAAAGCTTCTGGTCTCCCTACCTAGACTCTTCTGACTGTAATTAAACATGTTCAGGTAGATTCAGCAGTGCACAGAAAAAAACTAGCAAGATGCCTCAACATTATTACCTCTTGGCCTTTGTTTTATTATCTAAACACCAAAGGTCTTTGCTCCTGCAATTTAGGTCTGCTGCTACCAGATGAGTGTAGTCTGAAGATGTAGTAAGTTTTTCCCAGATATTCAAGATTGCCTTTCTCTGCTTAAGTCTCTTCCCATATACAAACCATAACATCCCAGGCTCTTTATGGAAGTAGAAATACCTTCTAACAAAACTATAAAACTTTAATCAGTTTAAACAATCATAAAAAGAATATTTAAGCAAATTTTACAAAAGAAAAAAAAAAACAGCTCTGGGCCAGGCATGGTGACTCATACCTGTAATTTCAACTCTTTGGGAGGCCAAGGCAGGAGAATCACTTGAGCCCAAAAGTTCAAGACCAGCCTGGGCAACATAGGAAGACCCTAGATCTACTAAAACAAATTTTTTTTTTTTTAATTAGCTGAGCATGCACCTGTAGTCCTAGTTACTCGGGAGGCTGAAGTGGGAGGATTGCTTGAGCCTGAGAGTTCAAGGCTACAGTGAGCCATGATCATGCTACTGCATTCCAGCCTGCATGACAGATTGAGACATTATCTCAAAAAAAAAAAAAAAAAAGAAACAAACAAACAAACAAAAACAGAAAACCTCTGTAAGCATCCCATGGAAATCTATTTTCTTAACTCTTCATAATTCCATGAAATCCATTAACTTTTTCAATTCATTAGAGTCTACCACTCAAAATGAAAGTCAAAGTCCCTTAGACCACTAATTTCTCATTTGTGAGTTTTGAATTCTCCTTCCACCAAGACAAGATCCCTACTTGAGCTTTTATCTTTTGTAGTTCTTCCTCTCTTGTCCACATCATTCTTAAGCACTATTCTAGCCGAAGCCAGTGTCCTATGTATGTCTCCTTCCAATCGGGTAGCTGTCAGAACTCCTACCTGCTGTTCAACTTTGCCTCACTATAATAATATGCTGTTAAACAGGCAGTCTTGGTTATGTGGTCTCCTCTTGTACACTTAGTTTTTGCAGCATTTTCCCTGACAATATAAGGTAAATAGAACAGAAGAGGAACTCTTTTCACTGGGCAGAACATATAGAAGGCACTGGAAGCCATAGCTTGTGCCGTACATAGTCTGGAGTGGACAAACTTAAATGAACTTTCTCCCTTCTCACTTCTCATGGACTCATTTAGGTGAATGCCAAAGATGACGAAGGTGTTGTCGTTGGATCCTGGGACAATATCTATGCCTATGGCGTCCCCCCATCGGCCTGGACTGGAAGCGTTGACATTCTATTGGAATACCGGAGCTCTGAGAATCCAGTCCGATATGGCCAATGCTGGGTTTTTGCTGGTGTCTTTAACACGTGTAAGTATCCCATTGAGTAATTTCTTTTTAATGTAAAGGAAATTTCACTTTCAGCATTTTATCTATAACCTAAGAGAGACATAGCAGACCCTGTTGGCACTATGGAATTTATGCGTGAGTATTCTGGGATGCAGTCGATGCATAATTAAATTGTAGTGGGCCAAATATACTCATGGTTTCTCTTTGACTGCAGAATCTTTTTAGAAAGAATGATAGACTATTTCCTGTATAATCCATCATTTAACACCCAAAGAAATAGAGGGTTACAGTAAGAATATAGGGAAAAAAGCTGTTTGCTTTCAGCCACCACATTTAAGAAAAACTAAAACAGTAAAAACTAAAATAATAAATAAGGAAAGATATATACTGCTTATTTGTTGCTGAGAAGTTGTATAAATATGCATATATGCTTATTATTGAGAATTTTATAAATATACGCGCTAAAGTTTTATCCCAGTTATGGAAGGTATTATAGCAGGTGGTCTCATATTCATTTTTACACGTGTCTCAATGCCTCTGAGCAATTAGAGATCAGAATGTAATGAACAGTCTTTCCCTCTCCAGTTTCCCCTCTGGCTTTTAATCCACCCAACATCCAATCTGTAGAGGAAAGCGTATGAGAACAGAATTATTCTCTTCAGTGTCATGCATCATTTTTCAAAGTGGCATTTGCCTCTCTAGACTCAGATAATGTTACAATTAATTCAGGGAATATTTTTAAAAATACATTTGTTTCAGTATGTCTTCATCGTTGGTAATGATTTTCATTCACAAGCCATTTCTACAGCCTTGGAGAAACATTAAGCTCAAGTTGGGGTGTCCTTTCTGCCTGCTCATTAATAAAGAATGTTTTACCTAGTTAACATTTTTTAAATAAAAAACAAAGGGAGGGGCTAGAGGCTGGAGGGAAGCCATTTAAAAAAATGATTACAAAACCTAGTTGTTTTACCTCAAAGTCACAACAGTCTAAGTGAAAAAAAAAAGAGTCGTGAGGTTTTTGTTTGTTTTCCCATAGTATCAAATGGGATAAGATTATTTTCTTAGCCGTTTTAATATGGCCCAGGGCAGAAGGAATATATATTTCTCGGGAAAAATAAAAATCAAAAGTATAGTCCCCTGGAAGCACTGGTCTCTGAAGTTCCAGACAGAAGCCTGAACTTCATAGTAGGTTAAAGGTTGGAGGTCGCCCCCCTCCCTCAAGGCTCCCAAGTCAAGACTAGGCAGAAGATGCCCAACAGAGGCAGCAGCCACTCTTGTGAAATGATTTTAGGAAGACAGAAAGGACCGCGTCCTCCCCATGCCCATAGTTTCACTATCCAGTGTAATTCCTTCATGCTCACAGTCAGATGAAATAGTGAACACTGGCCAAGTGCAGTGGCTTATGCTGGTAATCCCAGCACTTTGGGAGGCCGAGGTGGGTGGATCACCTGAGGTGAAGAGTTTGAGACTAGCCTGACCAACATCGTGAAATTCTGTCTCTACTAAAAAAAAAAAAAAAAAAAAAAAAAAAAAAAAAAAAAAAAAAAAAAAAAAAAAAAAAAAAAAAAAAAAAAAAAAAAATTAGCTGGGCGCGGTGGCTGGCATCTGGAATCCCAGCTACTCAGGAGACTGAGGCAGGAGAATCACTTGAACCTAGGAGATGGAAGTTGCAGCGAGCAGAGATTGCACCATTGCACTCCAGCCTGGGCAACAAGAGCGAAACTCTCTTTAAAAAAAAAAAGTAGTGAACACCTTACATCCATGCATGTCTTTGGCATGAAAAGGTTATCCAGTCTATGCCAGAAAGCAAACTTTGGCAGTAAATTAAGAAAAAGGCAGAAACACACTGTGGGGAAACAGTGAGAGTAAACCTGAGAATGGAAATGCGGAGGGAGGAGCAGGTGCCCTAATGTCAAGCCTCACTTTCTTGAAGTTATGAGTAAGGCAGACTCTTGACCAAGACGTGTTCTGGATAATGTGAATTAATGTTCAGTCAGAGACAGAATGAATGTGGCAGTTGTTTTATTGGTAAGACCCCAGGTGAATAGGGCTGCAAATCAAGAGAGGAAGATGGGAATGGGAGGCCCATGGCAGCAGCCCCTGTTGTTTGGGGCATTAAGATCAAGTCCTTTAAGGAGGGGCACCCTTGAATCTCTACCAGACTCCAGTTTGGACTTCCAAGGTTGTTCTGTTGAAAGAGGTGGGTAGTCTTTGGTTAAAAATGCTAAACTATTCTGAAGGAGAAAATGAAAAGGCAAGCCAAGTCATTAATCTTAAAATTGTCAGCTGAATTATTTTCAATGAGCCCTGATGTTTGGCGTCCTGGGAGCCGGGGAGGGCATTTGGATTAAGTTTAATCAATAGGTACATATGGCAAGAAAGGTATCCAAGTAATTTATTGCCTAACAATTAAAATGAATCTATGGTGTCACCCTCCAATGCATGTCACAAGAGCAAATTCTGTCCAGGAGAGTAAACTTCATCAAGGACCTGCTCTGTAAATTCCTAACTTCCTATTAGTGGGTTTTTGAAACTGTATTTTCAGGAATATAGTCCCATTCACCGGACTAAAATAATACTATACTGATGATCATTTGCTTAGAAACAAAACAGTTAGAACCCTGTTGGGTTTCTACTCTAGTTGGCTTCATTTGATGCCGGCTGCAGTTCTGAAGGATCACACAGCAAGATTTCTCTCCCCCGCCCCCTTTTCCAGCATGGAACATTTGAAGACAACGTGTTCAAAGGACTTTTCACATTGGTCATGAAGAAAGCCCCCTAGGAGAATGGGTTTAATCACTCTGTGTTTAATAAATGCTGATGATGTGTTTAGCTATGGCCTGTCCTTTCCTGTAGTTTTACGATGTCTTGGAATACCAGCAAGAGTTGTTACCAATTATTTCTCGGCCCACGATAATGATGCCAATTTGCAAATGGACATCTTCCTGGAAGAAGATGGGAACGTGAATTCCACACTCACCAAGGATTCAGTGTGGTAAGTTTGATTGACGGTGACATTGGCTGATATCACATTGTAGTAATGTTACACATTTACCACAAGATAGACTCGATCTGATGTTTCTTTCTGTTCTATTTTGAGGATCTTTCAATAGCATAGGCAGAAAAGTCTGATTGCCAAAGAATGTTTTAGCAAATGAATTAGAAGTGTTACTGAAGAGACAGTTTGGGTTCCTAGTGATAAAAATCAATAATTCCTTAAACAGCAACCATCAAAAAAAAGGTCATGATTTTAGCTACTGCATATGCCTATACTAGTTCCTGTCTACCTTGATATATTAATATTACAGTTAATAGCAGAAGTATTGGAGCCAAGCGTTCTCTGGGTCAGTGCCCTAGGAGTAATATAGCTAACATTTATTAAGCACTTATTATGCACCAGTCTTTGTGTATGCATGATCTTATCCAATCCTTTTTAGTTTTATCAGGTGGATGTTATTAATATCCCCATTTACAGATGAGGAAACTGAGGCCCAAAAAGACTTGCTCAAGGTCATACATCTGGTGAACTAGGAATAAACCCAACTGTTTCTGACCCTTAACCACAATCTTTTAAATAACTTCAGCAGTATAGGATTGCTTTTTGAATGTAAAGATGAGATTCTCCGTGATTATACTGTCACATTTCATTGAGATATAGAAATGGGAGTAAAGCTGAAATTGTTTCCAAAAACCAACCGTGGGGTTCTCTCACTGCTCTGAGCAGCTTTATCACAAGCTGGCTAGAGGAAGCTCAAGATCCTAGAGAAATTCCATTTGTCCTTGAGATCCCCCTAAGTCCAAATCAATACACTAAAAAGAAAGGAAAAAAATATCCTAAGTTTAAATAGAAAGAATTTTTATCAAGTCTGCATGGGAAGAAATTGAGCCATCATTTCCTCTGTGGTCAGGCATTGAGCTAGGTAGAATTTCCAAGCCCAAAATGAGTCTCTCACATAAATAATAAAGCTAAAACATCTATTATAAAAGCATCCAAATGTGGATGGTAGGAAGTTATAAGTTCATTTTAAGCAAAATGAAAAGTTAGATGTGCCTGAACTTCCTCATGTTACAGGAATGAGTCACAGTTGTAGGAGCAGTACTAACTCACCAGTAGGGGCAAACATTCATTGGAGAATGTTTAAAGAAAATTGCTGAATGAGTAGCAAAGTGCTACCATGAATTAAAAATAGTACAGTCCATTGGAAGGGAATGAGCTGAGCGTACGTGTAAGACAAACCCTTGTCTCTGTAAACAGAACAGAAATGCAAATAATTCTTTAAGCCTGCAGTATTATAATGTAGCAGCCCTACATGTATATGGGATGACAAAAACAGACCAAAATTCACTCCCAAAACTCACTGCGATTGTTAAAAATGACAAAAAGATAGTTATTTGGCATTCTCCATATTTATTCCTTACACGCACACCACACACACACATACACAATACCTTTAGTAGCTAAATGCAGTTCAAAGTTATCCTTCCCAGCTCCTTGATTTAAATACCTCCCATTATCAAGTAAATCCCCATGAGGCACTCCAACAAATAACCCCCCAGGCCCTAAACAGAATTAATACAAAATTGTGAAGCTGCTAGATCTTGCTCTGGGTAACCCTGTCCTCTTTCAGGTTCCTGCTCCAAATTCCTTCCTCTTTCCCTTACACCATTTGCTACTTTGGTGCCTTACTCAAATATCCTATCACCCTGGGACTGTGCTTCCTGACCTGGGACCCTCAGCCACCCTCCACTGCAAACCACTTCCCAAGACTCCTATTCCCTCCCTTTGACTGGCTTGTAGTAGGTTTTCAATGCATGATGCCTGATCAGATGCTCTGACTGACTGCAGGGCTGAGGCCAGCAGAACTCAGGACGTGCCCGGACCATGGAGCACAGGGATTAAGGGGCTCAGTGAAATCCAAGGCCAAGGCTTGTCTCTGCTACTGCCCAAGCTGTGTGACCTTGGGCAAGGCACAACCTCTCTGTGCCTCTTTTCTCCTCTAAAGCAGAGAGAACAATATTCCGTGCTTTACTCAGCACAGAGCTGAGCATAACAGGTGTCTAATGAATGTTAGCTGCTATTATTGCCTTCATTATTAGTCACACAGCTGGAATTTCTTGGAGGCAATATGTTGCCATCAACCTAAGTACATCGAAGCTATCAGAAAAAGAGGGATGCCCAGTGTCTTTAGATGACTGTGCTATTCCTGTTACTTTGGGGTATTTTTAAAGAAAAAGCAGAACTTGACCTCACCAGTGCAAACACCCATGAACCTTGGAAGTTACAGGTGGTCCAGGAAAACAAAAGTATGACTGAGACCCTCCTGGATTGAGGAGGCTGGTGCAGGCTGTTCCAGACATGTCAGCCAGTGCATGATCACAACAGCCACATCCCTATGTCAAGCTCTGGCTTGGGCAGCTACCTGCTGCGTGGCTTTGAGAAAATGACTTCACCTCTCTGAGCTTCAGTTTCCTCATCAGTAGAATGAAAGTAACCTTAGTAGTTACCATTTCCAGATGGGGTGGCTATCACAATTAAATCAGGTCATCCAGGGAGAGTGCTTACCATAGAGATAGGCCTGATGCTGATTCAGCTAGTGTTGGTCACTGGTAAGAAATGGGGCTGCCTGAGCAGTAGGGCTGGTTTAGAATTGCGAGGGTGGGGCACAGAGACAAAACAGAGGCTGAGGTGGGGGTGGGATGACCTCTGTGAGGTCGGTACAGTGTAGGCTGGCAACATGTGGCCTGATGGATTTCCTAGCAAGGATCTCAGGAGCCATTGGCCTCACACTTACCACCCTCTGCAGGCTCTGGTCAAACCTACCTACCCCAGACTATCTTCCCTGCTCCTGGTTGGTGTGTGGCTGGGGGCCCTCTCCTCTCCAAGTAAAGGAGATCTGAGAACGATCTCTCGTCCTTCACCATCTATTTCTTCTTCCACACCCAGGTCCCAGTGATCCACAGTTTGTGATAAATCAATTTGTCCAGTTAGGTCTCAATGACTCAGGGTGTCCTCTTCTCCATGACTCAGCCAGATACCAACATGCCAAAACCAGAATTAGCCAGTAGGGAGGCTCAGAGGAAGAGCTCAAGAGTGTGTGAGAGGTGTATTCTGCTCGCTGCACTCCAGAGCCAGAAGTGACAAGTTTGGCTCTGTCTCTTGCTGTGACCCTTCTCCCCTTATTTCTGCAGATTCTCAAGGACAGACTGCTTCCTGGTTTGCCACGTTAGGTCCCCTGAATGATGGATGCTCCCCTCCAAGAGAAAGCCTCACCTCAGGGGGGCTGTAGTTTTGCATAGGGCAGCCCCACTGTTGATGCCAACAGAGGCCATGGTCCAGGCTCCTTAGCTGTTCAGAAGAGGGCTGGGGACTCAGGATCCTCAGAAGGGCACAGCAGGCCAGAATCATTAGATCCCAGGGTAGCAAATGAAACCCCAAGTAGGCAAATTACAAGTAGTAGATCATGGAAGGAGCAATTTCGGCCGCCTGTCGCCAGCGTGCTGATGAGTTCTGAATTATGTGTAACCTCTTGGGGGTAGACAGCTATGAATCACTGTGGACAGTATAATGAAGATGCTTGCTCAATGTTTAGCTGCAGTCCAAACAGCAAATAGAAATATGAGGGCTCAGTGAGGCGGGAGTCAGGGCCACTCAGAGGTGCAGGGGGACAGCAATGGTTTGGCATCTCCTTGGAAGAGCTCAGCTTGATCACCTCTTTATACAAAGATCACAGTCCAAATGGAAACTATTTTAAATGACAGAGATGGTGGCACTTATTAGGATCATGAAAGATTTTTCAGTGAAAGGCTTTGTTCCTTCTAAATGAAGATGCCTCCCTGTGTTCTTTTGCTGGAGTGAGTGTGGTCTGACGATGATTCTGGGTGAGGGTTGGTGTCCTCCTCTTGGCTTTTCCCCACCAGAATGCACTCACACACGGGTGGAGCAATGTTTGGTCTATTATATTTTTGTTGTTTTGTCAGCATGTAACAGTGTGCAGGGCATAGAGTAAGCACTGAATAAACGGAAATGGTTGGAAAAAAAATGTTAATGCATAAAAACTCCATGCTGCAAAGGGTGGTCTTAATCTATAAACAAAGCTTTTTCAAAGCACATTTTTTGAGCAGAAATTAACCAGTTTTCACCCCTGGGACACTGCCCTAACCTAATTCTCTTTATGTCCTCAGTACTCATATGGTGTTTTACACATTGTAGGTGCATTTTTGAAATGGAGACTGTTCTTCCTTTACATTACTTTAAATGTTCTCTATCACTCATCTAGTTGGTCTTTTACATTGTGAAATTATCTTCAGTTTTAATCACTGTCTGCAAAACAGAATGATCTAAAAATGAATTCCAAATAAAATAGTGTAGAAGAAAAATTATGAATATAGATCACATTGCTTAAAGATGCTTAAGGGTTTGTAAAATTATTCTACAATGCATTGCAGTTGCCAGTTCTGGACAGTCATTGAAGATGTTTATTTTCAAACATTTTCTTGTTAACCATATTTCTGGCCATTCAAAATTGGCTTTAGGCAAATCACCTGGAGTTAGACCATGAGCTTTATCATTAGAGGACTGAGAATATACACTGAAGGCACACAATAGTGTTGGAAAAAAAGTTATTTGTCACCTTCAAAGAATAAAGCAGCTCACGTTTACAAAATACTTTTTTTGCATTGGGTCCTGATTTAAGTGCTGACATGTATTAATTTAGTTCAACCTCTTAACAGCATATTAAGGTAATTGGCATGTAACTTAATCAAGGTCCCAGCCAATAAATGGCAGAACCTGAATTACAAATCCAAGGAGGCTGACCCGAGAGCCCACTCTTTTTAAAATAACATTCTTATTGACCAGGCGTGGTGGCTCACACTTGGAATCCCAACAATTTGGGAGGCCAGCGAGGATCACTGGAGATTAGGAGTTTAAGACCAGCCTGGCCAACATGGTGATACCTTGTCTCTACTAAAAATACGTTAAAAAAAAGAAAAGTAGCTGGATGTGGTGGTGCATGCCTGTAATGCCAGCTACGTGGGAGGCTGAGGCAGGAGAATCACTTGAACATGGGAGACAGAGGTCGCAGTGAGCCAAGATCATACCACTGCACTCCTCAATCTTGGGTAACAGAATGAGACTCAGTCTCAAAAATAAATAAATAAGTAAAAATAAATAACATCTTTATTAAAATATAATTCACATAGTATAAAATTCACTCTCTTAAAGTGCATAATTCAGTAATTTTTAGTATATTTTTATATATGTATTACTATTATTATTTTGAGACAGTGTGTCTGTCACCCAAGCTGGATTGCAATGGCAAGATCATGACCCACTGCAGTCTCAACCTCTCAGGCTCATGCAATCTTCCCATCTTAGCTTCCCTAGCAGCTGGGACTACAGGCACATACTACCACAGCTGGCTAATTTTTAATTTTTACTTTTTTGGGGGTAAGAGACAAGAGTTCACTATGTTGCCCAGACTGGTCTTGAACTCCTGGCCTCAAGAGATTCTCCCACCTCAGCCTCCCAAAGTGCATGGGAGCCTTTTTTTTTGGTAAGAGACAAGAGCTCGCTATGTTGCCCAGGCTGGTCTTGAACTCCTGGCCTCAGGAGATTCTCCCGTCTCAGCCTCCCAGGCATGAGCCACGGCACTAGACCATTTTTAGTATATTTGTGGTCTTGTGCAACCACCATTATCATCAAATTCCCAAACATTTTCTCTCTTCTCTGCCATACCTATTAGCAGTCACTCCTCATTTTTACAACTTTGGCAACCACTAATATACTTTCTCTCTCTATGGATTTGCCTGTTCTGATCATTTCCTATAAATGGAATCATGTAATATGTGACCTTTTGTGTCTGGCTTCCTTCACTTAGTATAATATGTTCAAGGTTCATCCATGTTGTAGCATGTATCAGTACTTCATTCCCTTTTATTGATGAATAATATTTCATTGTGTGGATAAACCAGATTTTATTTATCCATTCATCAGTTGTACATTTGGGTTGTTTTCACTTTTGGCTTTCATGAATAAAGTTGTTATGAACATTCAGGTAAAAGTTTTTATGTGAACATATGTTTTTTTTTTTTGTTTCTCATGGGTATATATTTAGAGTGGAATTTCTGGGTTGTGTGATAACTATATGTCTAAGTTTTTATGTTTTTTTTTTTTGATGAACTGCCAAACTGTCTTCCAAAGTAGCTACTCCCTTTTATATTCCCATCAGCAATACACAAAAGTTTCAACTTCATATTCTTGCCAAAAACTTTTCTGTTTTTTAAAATTATTATTATAGCCATCCTAGTGGGTATGAAGTGCTATTTTATTGTGGGTTTAATTTTCATTTCTCTAATGACCAACGATGTTGAACATATTTTTATGTCTTTCTTGGCCATTTGTATATCTTCTTTGTCAAAATGGTTATTCAAATTTTTGTCCCATTTTAAAATTGAACTGTTTTTGTATTGAACTGTGACTCTTCTTTCTATGTTCTGCATATAAGCTCTCTATCATGTATGTGATTTGTAAATATTTTCTGTCATCTGTGGACTGTTTTTTCATTCTCTCAGTGGTGTCCTTTGAAGCACTAGAGACATTAATTTTTATAAAATTCAACTTTTCTATTATTTCTTTCGTTGCTTATACATTTGGTGTTATATCTAAGAAACCATAACCTGATTCAAGGTCACAAAGATTTGCTTCTCTGTTTTGTTCTAAGAGTTTTACAGTCGTAGATCTTACGTATAGGTCTGGGATTCATTTTGAGTTAATTTTTTATGTATGTATGAAGTATAAATAGATATGGAGAAGAGAGAAAAAATAAGAGAGCTAATAAGAGAGAAAACTTAAATCACCTTGCTGATGATCTCTTGCACATGGTAAATCATTTTTTTCATGCTGTCTTAAAGATTTTTTGTCTCACACAGGTGTGAGATTTGAAAAAAATAAAAAGCAAAAAAGAGATTCTCTATTTGTCTTCAGCTTTTGACAGTTTAGATATGTTGTGTCTAAGTATAGCTATCTTCAAGTTTATCCTACTGGGAGTTTTTGAACTTTTTCAATGTATATAATAATGTCTTTCATTGAATTTGGGAAATGTTTGGCTATTGTTTCTTCAACTATTCTTTCTGCTACTTGCTCTCTTTCCTCTTCTTCTGGGACTCCTATTAGGAAAATGTTAATATACTTCATCAACTGCATCAGAAACATCTCACCTTTTTCTGGGGCTTTGGTTGCTTTTGTTTTCTTCTGTTATTCAGATTGGATGATTGCGATTCGCCTACCTTCAAGTTTATTGATTCTTCTTTCTGCCTGCTTAAGTCTACTGTTGAAACTAGTGAATTTTGCATTTTGGTTCTTGTACTTTTCAGTGCCAGATTTTCTATTTAGCTCCTTTTCATAATATCTGTCTTTTCATTCATATTCTCTATTTGATGAGACATAATTCTCATGGTTTCCCTTCAGTTCTTTGAACATATTTATAATGGCTAATTTAAGATCTCTGTCTTCTAAGTCTAGTATTTTTGCTTTCTTAATAACAATTTCTCTTGGTTGCTTTTTTTTCTGTGTATGGGCTATACTTCTGTTTCTTTCTGTGTCTTGTAGTTTTTGTTGAAAACTGGAAATTTAAAATAATATAATGTGGCAACTCTTAAAATCAGATTTCCTGTTCTCTAGCATCTGTTGTTGATGTTTGCTGTTGTTGTTGCTGCTGCTGCTGCTGTTGGTTTATTCAGTGGCCTTCTTAGACTAATTCAGTAAAGTTTGTTTTCCTTGTCATATATGGCCATGGAAGTGAGCTGAGTTAGCTCAGGGATCATATAACAATTGAATAGAGATTTCCTTAAGTACCTTGAGCCCAAAACTTCCCAGCTTTAGCCAAGTAGCTTTGTGTGTTTATTGGGGAAAGTCTTTAATTCTCAAGCAGGCAGTTTACAATTCTTCTTTAGCCTTCACTTCCTGTGTGGACAGAGCCTCGAGATCAACCAGAGATGAGAGATTAGGACCCTCCTGGGGCTTTTGTTCTGGGCATGCCCACAGCCCTGCACATGTTTGTGGTCATCTGTGTCAGAGTTTTTCCAAGCCTCCTATGGACATCTTATTCCCTGGTTTTTCTTACTAAGTCTTTTAGCCTTTTTTAGTGTCAAATGGTATTGCCCCTTCAGACATTGTGATGTTAAACATTTGCTTCTATTTATCTATATTTATTTATTTATTTATTTATTTATTTATTTTGAGAGGGAGTCTCACTCTGTTGTCCAGGCTGGCGTGCAGTGGTACAATCTTGGCTCACTGCAACCTTCACCTCCCGGGTTTAAGTGATTCTCCTGTCTCAGCCTCCTGAGTAGCTGGGATTACAGGCACAGCCACCACGCCTGGCTAATTTTTTGTATTTTTAGTAGAGACAGGATTTCACCGTGTTAACTAGAATGGTCTCGATCTCCTGACCTTGAGATCCGCCCGAGTCAGCCTCCCAAAGTGCTGACATGAGCCACCGCGTCTGGCTTCTTTTATTTTTATGCATCATAGGAATAGGGCTGATTCAGAATGAGCTGTGAATCAGATAAAATAAAAACAAGCCCTGAGAATGGAGCTTTTCGGAGAGCTGCCAGGCAAGTTAAACAGTGGCAATTTAGAAAAAAAAAAAAGAGCTTTTGGAGTGTTCATTTTCTCCCCTTCATTGGTTTCTAGGCTGCAAGTTTGTAAAGCTACTGAAGCTACTGGTTTTTAAGACTACTGTGGAGGAGGGGTGAGAATAAGGCAAATTAAAACTTCACAAAGTCATTCGTCTTACTGAGATTTATCTGTTTTTTTTTTTTTCTTGAATAAATGCCCCTCAGATTGTTGCAAGTCATTGCTTCACTTCCAGAGTTCTGGAAAAGTCGGTTGTGATCATATTTACAAGTGTTCTCATTGCTCTATGGAGGAGCGGATTTCCAGTGGTCCTTACTCTGCCATTCTGGAAATGTTTCTCAGAGCCCACTCTTAACCACTACACAGGTGCTTCCAAATGGAGGCCTGCCATACCCTTCAGGTGATTTACCTTTTGTAAGAATATTTTTGGCATCTAGTATAGTCTTCCTGAAGTATATCTACTGAAACACATATTATCATATGTATATCCTTTTATTTCTCCATTTCTTCCATATATTATAGGGCATGATGATGATCTTTTGGAAATTATGTATGTAGAAAGCCATCTGTGGATTTTGTTTCAGCATAATGAAGGGATGTTAAAAATATTTGCTCAAAAAGAGACGGGGGCATTGCTCTTTGAAGGTTAGAAATCACTGCCTTAGACTCTCCTCCCATTCCTCTCAGGCACTCATCCATTCCTGCTGCTGGAATGTCTCCAAAGAGTGCCTAAAGCCCTCATTCCACTCAAGTCTTACTTGAGAGTAAATAAAGGGGAGTTTGGGGGTACAACATCAGAGATCATTGTAATTACTTCTCAGGAAATTAGGCAGAAAGGGGGAAAAATGGGACCCATTTAATAAACCACGTAGAAAACACTCCAAATCGAAATGGAGTCATGCTATGGTTAATCATAATTTTTGCCTAAAAGAGTCATCATATATACCATTTGAGGGTTACTAGTTTTCATATAATTAGAAACTAATAAAGTATACACCACCTAAGCAATACTGAATATAATTTAATTCCTTTTGTAATGTAATTAATAATACCTCTAGGTATTTATTAATTATAAAAATAAGAGCCATCAACTGTAGAATATCATATTCATAAACAGCTTTATAATGCAAAACAGTAACTTTTGTACCTACTGGGCTTATTGGTTGGAATTTTTTTAAACTTCTTCAATAATTATGGAGACACTTGTCCAGAATTTATAATAGAAACTTTTTTATACATTAGAGTTATACAAACAAATTCTCACAAAATTCAGTGTTTTCTTCATTTTTAGTCAGGATATTAATTCCTAGCTTGCTATGCCAGAGTGGTAAAATGGAGTCGGGTTTTATTTTCAAAATGAACCCAGCAGAGGGAACCCAGCAGTGCTCAGAGAGGGCTTTCTGCTAACCAATGATGGCAAATGTGGTGTATATGACGGGTTGGTATCTGCTTTCTGAACACTTTATACTTTAATTTTTGTTGTTTTTGTTTTGTTTTATAATTTGTGTTTTATTTTTGCCAAATTTGGTTTCATTCTCTTCCTGTTCTATTTGGGGGTACTACACTGAAATAAAACACATAATCACACCATGGGGCAAAATGAAAGAAGGGAAAAACAGAAACCTGGATAACCAGCTTCTAATATCCTAAAAATTGCTATTAACAAAGCTACTAGCAAATTATCTTGTAAATTATCTTGATAAATATCCAGATATCTTTACAAATATCTTGTAAAATTATCTTGATAAATATCCAAGAAATCTGTTCTAAGAAGAGAGTGGGAAGGTTGTGCTCTCAGGACTAAGAAAGGACACACTCCCAGAAGACTCTGTGGCTGGAAACTCATTCAGTACTCCTGCAGTGTGTATGTAAGACGGGATATCTGGACTGGTATCCAGCCAGGATGTCCTGCCCTGTAGAACTGCATTTAGAGTTGGTGTCCTTCCCAATTGGTTGCAACATCCATTTGGTTCATGTCTGTGTCTGAGCAGTTATTAATGGTTTTGACTCTCATGCCTGCTATGCATACACCTCACAGTTTCATGTTGCAAGTTACAGCACCTCTCCAAGTGCACCTCTATTGCAACTCCCTCCATCAGGGTCTCTTGTGCTATGGCAGATTGTACTTAAACCACGACTTCTCAGTGACACTTGTAAAATCCCTTGCCTTCATAGGACAAGCAAGAATAAACACATTCATTTCTTCTTTTTTCTTGGTGGTCAATTGATTCCTATAACAGCATCCTTTACTGAGCTGGGATGCTCATGGCACCCCCCATTTATCTCCAGTATAGCATTGCTATGCAAATAAGGCATTCATGACTGCCTACCCAGGGCCTCTTCAGGTGACTCCCCGCCAGAGGGAACTGAAGCAGCCCAGCCTCAGAGAGGACAGGGGCACTGGCCTGGTCTCCACCTGACTGGACTGCTGGCCTTTGACATGATGCCAGTGAACATCCAAAAAATGCCCCTTGCTGGTTTCAGCACTCCAAGAGCCTCAAACAATCAACAGCTGCATTCTGAAATAGTGTCATGCTCCCAGCTCCATCAAAGATTCCTGCACCATGCCTCCTTTCCTCTGAATAATTCCTTTCTGTCATCATCCTTCATTATATTTCCTAACTGACAAGATTTTTTCTCAGCCCAGGCTTTCATTTCCACGTTGAAATGTCTTGTTAGACAAGCCTCAGAGTCCACCAGATTACTCTCACTTCTTTCCAACAACTCCAACCCCATCCTATCCCCACTGCCCCTGAAATGGTCAGAGTTTAATAATCCCAGGATGTGCTGTCATTATTGTCAACAATATTGTTGTCTGTATTCAAAATATATCAGCAGAACCAGAGAAGAAGGGCTGCACCCATCTGCTACAAATACACAGATGATTTGTAAGATAGACAATGCCTTTCTTTCACCCCCTGCCATTTTTGCTATCAAAGAATTCAAACACTTGGTTTACATTTGAAGTTGGTCCAAGAAATCTCCTCTGGGGCTTTCTCTTGATCTTATTTGTGCTCTCCCCTGAGCCCTAATAAAGCTGCACAAACAAAATTACAAGCCCATATCTCTTTCTTCCCTTTTAAGTACTACTTTTCTCTGAAACTTTCTGGGCAGACTGTAAATGAAATGACCCTGTGGAGTGTTTAAGCAGTTAGCCAAGTTAAGGGCAGTAAAGGACTCCTTGTTTAAATTAACCACTTTATTTTCTTCAAACACATAGCACCCTGAAGCCCATGTTGGTCTCAGCTGTGTACTCTGTCTAGCTCTTCACCAGTCCATGGGCTCCTATACCTCTGGATATGACCTTAGCCAGAACCAAGGCAGATTTCGAACTACTGTGCTCTACTGGTTTTTGGTAAAAATAAGTAAGTAAATAAATAGTCCTCAGTGTTTCAGAAGGAACCTAATACCTATTTATTATACAATATTTTAAATGTTGCAAAAAAAAATACCAAAGTAAGAAGTATCTATTTTCTAACTACTCAGAAAATTCGTAACATTTCCTTAACCCTTTTGTGATATGTCTCTTTGTATATTGTATGCATGTTTTTATTGCTGCTTAGCTAAGTACCACAAATGTAACAGCTTAAAACAACACAACTTATCATCAGTTTCTGTGGGTCACAAGTTTGAGCACAGGTTAACTGGGTCCTCTGCTCAGGGTCTCAGATAACTGCAATCAGCGTTGGCTGGGACTGTTGTTCCATCTAATCTCAGAGTCCTCTTCCAAACTTGTTCAGGTTCTTGAAATAATTCAGTTCCTTGCAGCTGTAGAATTCATACACGCTTCTATCTTCTTTGAAGCCAGTAGGAGAATGTCTCTGCTGCTTTGAATCCCTGACTTGTTCTGTCTCTGACCTCTAGACCCAGATTTAAAGGGCTCATCTGATATAGTCAGACCCACCTGATAATCTCCCTTTTAATTAACTCAAAGTCAACAGATTAGTAAACTTAATTACATCTGCAAAATCCTCCTTGACACATAAAGTAACATAGTCACAGGGGTACTATCCCATTCTCTTTATAGATTTCACCTACACTCAGGGGAGAGAATAATGCAAAAGGAAGAGTAGTGGGAGTCATTTAAAATTCTGTTCTGTTGTGTGATTTTGAAACACTAATATGCCATGGACATCTTTCCTGTCTGGTCAATATAGACTTGCATTTTTATGGCTGAGTAGCATTCTATTCTGTCTCAAAATACTTGATCACACATTGGACAGTTAGGCTGCTTCCAATTTCCCCTTCTTGTACTATGAACATTCTTACATAATACATAATACATATTATGTATTTCTTACATAATACACTTGTCTTTGCATTTGTGTGATTATTTCCTGTGCACAAATTCAAAGCACATGGATATATTGAATCACAAGATAAACTAAACTAATGCTATGACGTCCCATGTAGGGTCCCCCAGCACGGGATGGTGCTGCTATTCTAGTGAATCACTGTCTTTGATGAAGATTCTGTGAGTCCTTTGTACCAATACTGTGAATTATTAGCATCCTTGAAAGGAGTTCTAAACATTACTAGCTGTCACTGCACAGAACACACAGGAAGAAACATAAAGCAGAGATGTATTCTTCACTTGTCATCTCCATCGTTATCTTCTCAAAAGGTTGTTCTCATCTTGATTAAACACCTCTCAATGAAATGAGGCCTTTATTTTAATTTCTATACTGCTTCTATAGAAAGAGGCAACAAGAAAACTAGATCACTTTGGAGATTTATAATTTTTTACTTTAAAGGACACCATATATTTTGACTGTATAGTGAGAACTCAAGTTTCAAATGAAGGCTCTGAGAAAATAGAAAAGCATGAATCTTAAAGAGGAACAAATAAGCAAAGGTTTAATAAGACCTTCCTTGCTAGATGTCCTCGCAATTTATTTAGCCAACGCTTAGAGAGCATCTCCTAATGGCTGGGCCCTGCTCTAGTGCTGGTGTGGAGAAGAATGAGACAAACAGAGCCCCCAAAGTGGATTCATGCATGCTACAAATGCATGATGAAATTGCAAGGTGAAGAGGGAAAAACTATCATGGATCTAGACAAATAAGCCTTAGAGTAAAAAGTAGCATTTTAGGAACCAGTGGATATTGTCCAACCTGGAGAGTCGGTAGAAGAAATTAGGAAAAGTTTGTACAGAAGGAATAACTGTTTGAGATCAAATATACAACATAGTGACTATAGTTAATTATAATGTACTATATATTTCAAACTTGCCAGGAGAGTAAATTTCAACTGTTCTCACCACAAAAAAAAAATATGGGAGGTAGTTGATATGGTATTAGTTTAATTTAATTATCCCACAATGTGATTTATATATAAATTTGATTTATATATGTATATAAATCATCATATATATAAGTATATATATATACACATATATATGTATATATATGAAATCATCAGTTTGTACCCCATAGTATATGCAATTACTATGTGTCCATTCAAAACAATTAAAGACATGCTAAAGAAAGTTTTCCTACCCAAAGGGGAATGACACCACTGTATATCAAAATTTAGATCCTCTGACACATGTTAATTGCATCAAAAATGCTAAATATCTTTGTAAAATGCTCATGCCTATAATCCCAGCACTTTGGAAGACTGGGGCAGGAGGATGACTTGAGGCCAGGAGTTCAAGACCAGCCTGGGCAACATAATGAGACCCTGTCTCAAGAAAAAAAAAAGAAAAGGAAAACCAAGAAATGTCTGTAAACATTAGCCCCATTGATGGAGGAACTTGGGATATAAAACTGAGCATGTTTAAATAGAATTGTGTAATGTCAGCCAAATGGAAACTCTAGAGGCATGGGTGACTGAGGACACAATTCCCCTAGCCATTCCTGAGTAGAGATGATTGCATGGTGAAAGAGATTCCCAAGGCTGTGGAGGTAGCGCCCTCTCATTCTGCTCGTAGCCTGTCTAGAAGCTGAGCCATTGCCATGAGCTTTCTACCTATTGATGGAGTCCCAGCCCCACTGGGAGCATTTGCTTCCTCCCCACCTCACCCACTGCCTGCAAGTTCCTGACCGTTATGAAACTATCCCACCCTAAATACACAGATAATGTCTCAGCCATGAGGGAAACTAGGAGAGATCACGTGTATCTAATTGGATGTCAGAGTGAGAGAAAAGAAACTTTTCCCCAGATCCTGGTCATTTGAAAAGAAATATTATCCTCAAAGAAAAGTCTTTACTTGAGATCTGAAGTGCAAAGCATATTTATCTTCTTCCAGGCTAACCTTGCCAAGGAGATTTGAATTTAAATAAGGCTATTCTGGAGCCTATTAATCTAGGGTGGTGGTGTAGCAGTGAAAGCCAGGGTCGCTAAACACCTCAGGTTGTATAGGAAGCAGGACAGGATACAGGGTTGCAAATGTTTTATTGCTGTTTTTCCCTGGGTCCCTCTGCCTGATGGGGCGACCTTCACTGTTCTGAAGAGAGGCCAGCAGTCATTGTCTATCATGCACAGTGACCTTCCTTCCAGCTTTTAAGCAAAGATGGAAGTTCTCAGGTGGGAACTGATCCCATGTTGCTGCTCCGAGACCTCCACATCTTCACCCCGATTCACCCTGTACACCTCTCTCCCTGCAGACCCTGCCTTGCTTCCTACACCTGTCTAGAGTATTGCTCTCAGCCTCATCCTCTTGCATCCTTGGTATTTGATTCCCTTTTACTCCCACTCTCTCTACCAGTTCTTCCTCCATGAACATGCCTCAGTCTCCTCTAATTTGAAAACAATCAAAAGAGCCTTCCATGCATTGAATTACATGCTAGCCACTGCCCTCTCTCTCCTTCTCTCTTACAACCTAGATCACTTTTTTTTCTTTTTTAGACAGGGTCTCACCCTGGCTTCCAGGCTGGAGTGCAGTGGTGCAATCATGGCTCACTGCAGCCTCGACCTCCCGGACTTAGGTGATCCTTCCACCTCTGCCTCTCAGCTGAGACTACAGGTTAACCAAGTTTTGTATCATTAGTCGAGACAGGGTTTCACCATGTTTCCCAGGATGGTCTCAAACTCCTGGGCTCAAGCAATTCTCCTGCCTCGGCCTCCTAAAATGCTGGGATTACTGGTGTGAGCCACTGTGCCCAACCTCTAGGTTACTCTTAAGGAAGAACCTACCTCTTTCTCCCCTCCTCATTCATTCGTCACCTGGTTTTGCCCAAACCTCCTCCTCCACCCACCAATCCTCCCACAACTTCCTCCTCCTCTGCATCCAATCCAGAACATCACAAGTATAGACAAAAATGCCTCTTAGACCTCACCTCCTGGAGTTCCCACAGGCACTCAAGCTCATCCTGTCCAGAACTGGGCTTGTCACCTACCCATCACCACCAGCCTCAACACAGACTTTCTTTTCTTCCTTTATGATTCACAGTCTTGGTAAACAAAACCATCATATTCCTTGGAGAGGCAAAAGTTTTTCCCAACTCATCCAAGTCCCTCACATCTCCCTAAATCTGTGGGTTGTACCTCCCAATAGCTCCTCTCTCTCTTCATGATGATGGCAACCTGAATGCCTTTCTGGTCCACTACAGACTATTGCAGTTCTTCAAGGGTGGGGGGCAGCAGGGGAGGACTCAGTTGAACCTCCAGCCTTGTCTCTCCATCCATCTTCATGAACAGAGATTTACAAGTTTACCTCTTCTTAAATTATTCCAATGGCTTTTTATTGCCTAAGAATAAAGCCCAAATGTTTAATTTGACATCAAAGGATTTTGCAATCTTCTCCTCACCTATATCATAGCTCAGTGTTGAAGAGCATGGATTTCAGAGCTCTATCACTAACTAGCTGTGTGACCTCAGCAAGGTTCTTAACCTTCCTGGGTTTCAACTTCCTCCCCTATAAGCTGAGGATAATTATAATAGAATGGTTTTGTCTTTTCTTAAATATGGTTTAATACTCTTCACCATTTCTGTACATCACAGCACCAAGATTTTGCTGTTTAGAATCTGTCTGTAGAAGCTATAGAGATTGCAAAGGCTATGGTTTTCACCCCCTCTTATTTGCGTTTGTATGTGTAAGTGTAATAAATATTAATATATATTGATACAGACCTTATATACTGCAATATATATCACTGCAGAGGACACATTGATTAAAGAAATACAAATATTTGACACCGAGAGAGATCCAAGATGGCCGATTAGCAACAGCTCAGGAATGTAGCTCCCAGTGAAAGCTCAGAGAACGAGTGGATGCTGCACTTTCCGAAGAATTTTTGTTGCCCACAGACTGGGAGATTCCCAGCAGAGGAGCCACACGGGTCGCCAGCACGAGTCTTTTGGCCAGCGTGGATGTTTTGCTGGTGCCCCAGCATGGCACTTCCCGGTGTGGAGTATGCGGACGGACGGGCTTAGCTGGTCCCATCCCCACAAGGAAAACAGCAATTGGAAGTGCTGAGGACTGAGTTTCACAGCAAGTACAGTGAACCCGGGAAGGTCTGGCTCTGTGGGGAACGGGCATCCGCCAAAGGAAAACCAAGAAACAGAAAAACTTCATCACCGGGTGAAGAGAGATCCAAGATGGCCACATAGCAGCAACTCGGGATTGTAGCTCCGAGTGAAAGCGCAGAGAGCGAGTGGATGCCATAATTGCAGACGAATTTGTGATGCCCACAAACTGGGAGATTCTCGGTGAAGGAGCCACACGGGTCACCAGCACGACTCTTTTGGCCGGTG